>PVIC010011017.1:0-42340 GCA_004025085.1 Thryonomys swinderianus
TTCAGGCTGGCCCTGAGCTCACTATGGTGCCCAGGCAAGCCGCCGCGAACTCAGCAATCCTCCTGTCTCTGCCTCCCGAGTGCTGGGATTACAGGCGTGAGCCACCACGCCCAGCATTATATGTGGTAACCGGGGATCGAACTCAGGTCCTTATGCTTGCGAGGCAGGTGCCGGAACCACTGAGCTAACCCTCCGGCCCCGTACAAGACATTTTTAGTAACATAACGCTGACTGTCCTGTACATCTTGTCAAAATCAGAACCAGACTGGAGTTTATCTTCATAAACTAACAGTTCAAAAGGCATCATCAACAACAGAAGCCTTCCGCCTGCACACATGTGCTGCCCATGTACACTTGGTATGTGCAGGTGTGTAAGTATGCAGCGCCATATTTTAGCAATATACTTCATTTTTTAAACAAAAAAATAGTCTTGGGCCGGAGGGTTAGCTCAGTGGTTCCGGCGCCTGCTTTGCAAGCGCAAGGACCTGAGTTTGATCCCCGGAAACCACATATAATGTTGGGCGTGGAGACACGCCCACCAACAATCAACACCGCATACCACAATGCCGGATGTGGTGGCTCACGCCTGTCATCCCAGCACTCGGGAGGCAGAGACAGGATTGCTGAGTTCGCGGCGGCTTGCCTGGGCACCATAGTGAGCTCAGGGCCAGCCTGAACTACAAAGTGAGACCCTGTCTCCAAAAAGCAAAAAAAACCACATAGTCTTCTTGTATATATTTTCACCCAAAAGGTCAAAGACATTTTTCCAAGATTACAGAGACAGTGTCACGCCCTGCAGCAGGAATTCTGTGGTGAGCAAAAGTGTGTTGTGTTTGATTCCAGGTAGTGTGAGCTTTATGGATTCAGGATTTTCCATCATATACAACATATTAAGAGGAAGTAATTTATTTTCTATAAAAACCTTATGAGGTAATGTTATTTTTTCTGTAAATCAATAGGATTGTTTGGGTTTGAGGAATGAGTTAAGGTCCCCCCCCCCCTGGGGAAGAGTGGAAGGAGAGAGAAAATTCTAGAAAAATGGACTAGTGCTTACAAATAACCTAAAAAACCTATGACTGTTTTGAACGAATATGAATGAAACTGTCTCTTAACAGTGAGACTTGACTGCCTGCCATGTCCTTTTATAGAAAATTTATCTCTCAGGCAAACAAAATGACTACTTCTTAAATCCACTTCTGTATTTGCACTCTTGGTCATCTTGGGTTTGTTAAAAACTTGATGAACCTGAAGTCATTCTCACGGCTGTGTAATGTTTGTAGATACCCAAAGCAAGAGAATGCGGTAGTGCGGAGCATCATTTCGTGTTTGTCATCTCCCATTTCAAGAGCATCAAATGATCTGAGCCAAGTGTTTATGGAACCCGGTGGTAGTATGTACCAGCCTAATGGGTGAGCACCCTGCTGGCCTGGAAGTCAGGGGCGCTAATTTCGACGTCATCTGTGAGAACTTGGGAAGAGGCACAGGCTTAAGGAAAAGAGCTCCAAAAGATGTAATTCTCCCTGTCACCTTGGTGAGGCCTTAGGTTGGCATTTGTTTGAAAATCGTGTTCTTTTAAACTAGTAGTTCTAAATGCGTGTTAGTAAAACGGAAATGTGCTCTGGTTAAAGATGCAGGTTCACTGTGATACTGTGCGTGAATGATGAGATGTCCAGGGCATTCTGTACGTCCGTGAAGGTGTTGAAAGTCTGAGCTGCCCCGTCCCTGTCCCTGCATCTCCACTGATAGCTGTGCAGTAATGTCGCTTACATGCAAAATGCAGTACTGCAACAGAGAGGCACCAAAGGTTGTCCTGTCCCTTGAAGAACTTAGCACCTAGCTGGGGAGCCGGGACCTGCACACCTGTGGCTCTACCAGTTTGTGTCAGGTTCAAAGCCATGTGCAGTTCGAAAGTGCTCAGGGTGCAGCTTCAGTCCAGGGAGCTGAGGTCGCAGGAGGAAGGACAAGCTCAGCCGAATTGGGAGAAGTCCGTTTAGCTCAGCTTTAGGTAATGCAGCCCGTCAGTTTGGGATTTCTGGGTCAAGTCTTGGGATTGGTATGTGATTAATAGTGGGTGGGGCGGGGTGGCGCTGAAGGAGACTCTGGTTCTTAATCCACTGAAGCATTTTAATTTCTGAGCGACCGTCCACTGTTAAATACGTTCATGGCAGCTGTTGGGTACATTCCCAGGAAAATATCTGAATGGCCCTGGAGCTGCAGCTCTGACCTTTTACGTCTCCCATCCCCCGTTTGAGTTGGCTGTTTGTGTCAGTGACTGCGAGCACCCCAGGCTTCAGGCAGGGCTCTGAGAAGAGAGAGAGCACAGAGGTGGGGGTCGGGTCGGGGGTCTGTCCTCCATCAGCACTCCACGCTCACCTGCAAAGCAGTACATGCCAAAATAGAAGATGATTCTTCATGGAGAGTTTCTACTGTCTAGTATTTGGGCTAAGAGGGATGAATCAGTGCTGAAGCCCCTCCTCCTTATTCAAAAGATAAAGTATTACTTCACATCTCTCTGAGTTCTGAGATGTACTGGGAAGGTGGACTGAAAGGCCTTCATAGTGAATCAGAAGTTTCAGCGCTCCCTGTTCTTGACAAGTTAGAAATCACATCCGAATGCTTCTTTAAATTGCGTTCACCCACTGGCCTCGCTGTTCAGAGCTGTGTTTTCAGAAAGCACTTGGTGTTATAAACAAACATATGGGTTGGCATCACAAAAACCTGACCTCTGGGATCTGACTGGCCTTTAAAATCCATTGTAATACATTTTTAAATTTTTATTTATTTATTTGCTTTTTGAGATAGGGTCTCACTTTGTAGTTCAGGCTGGCCCTGAGCTCACTATGGTACCCAGGCAAGCTGCCGGGAACTCAGCAATCCTCCTGTCTCTGCCTCCCGAGTGCTGGGATGACAGGCGTGAGCCACCACGTCCGGCATTGTGGTATGCGGTATTGATTGTTGGTGGGCGTGTCTTCACGCCCAGCATTGTATGTGGTTACTGGGAATCGAACTGGGGACTTTGCGCTTGCGAGGCAGGCGCCGGAACCACTGAGCTAACCCTCCGGCCCTGTAATACATTTTAAAAAGCCAGTTTTCTAATTTGCAAACCCATTGCTTGTATCCATTAGCTGACACTCATTCTAGATGGATAAAATCAGGCAGAACATTTTAAACTCTCCCAGTTGTAGTTTTCGTTAACTTATTCTTTTTTGTTAGTTTGCCTTCTAACGTCCTTAAAAGTTTAGGACAGGGGCCGGAGATTTAGCTCAGTGGTTCTGGCGCCTGCCTCACAAGCACAAGGTCCTGAGTTCAATCCCCATAACTACGTACAATGCTGGGCATGGTGACTCACGCCCATCAGCCATCAATACCACATACCACAGTGCCAGGGGTGTGGTGGCTCATGCCTGTCATCCCAGCACTCAGGAGGCAGAGACAGGAAGATTGCTGAGTTTGAGGCTTGCCTGGGCTCCATAGTGAGCTGAGGGCCAGCCTCAACTACAAAGCGAGACCCTGTCTCAAAAAAAAAAAAAAGTTCAGGACAGTATTAAATATTTTCACTATAGTCTGCCCTAGCTTCTCTGAGTCATTCACATGCTTAATGCTTTCATTTTCACTGAGATTTTGGTCACTTGCTGTCTCTTAGTCATTACTAGCCCGGCCAGTTGTAAAAGGAGTGTCTGCTTTGCTAACATTTACAGCTGTGGTGTGTTAGTGACAGGAGCTTTTCACCATGGCGCACACGGTTCCCAGTTGTGCATGTGCCAACTCTTGGCCCCTGACTGGGGGTCTGGCCAGGGGACCAGAATCCCGCAGGTGTCTTGTAATCACTCGTTCTGAGGTGGCCGTCTGGGTACCGTTTACTGTTCCCTTGGCCTTCTGCCATCAATGACCCAGGGTCATTATTTATACCACCAGAAATTCCCAAGGCTTCACAAGGTCTGAGTTTATGAGTTGAGACCATAGGGGAGTCTCTGGTCTGATTTCCAGCAGTCAGATTTTATTTTGCTGATTTAATTCAGTGGTTCTCTGTCCTGCTGCAGAGCAGAATCACCCAGGGGGAGGTTAAAGTACACTCCTGTCCAGGCTGCCTGTAGACCGGGCATTGTGTTTGCTTTACACCCCCAACCTCAATTCCGGGGACTCTGAAAGGCTGCCGGGCTGAGAACAGTCAGTTTAGTTCGGTGGCCTCTCTGTGTATCCTGGCGACACACGTCCTTTGTTTTACTTGGCCAGGGCAGTCCCTGGCCAGAGCCACCCTCAGGCACAGGTGTGCCCCCCAGGGAGGCCACACAGGCAGCCTGGTTCTCACTGACCTCTGTGATTGGTGTGGGCCGCTGCGCCCCAGCCAGACTGGACACCCTCCCAAAAGTGACTTTATGGCAATCCAGGTGGCACTTGCCTTCAGACGGGCAAATAAGCACTCGCTTGATGCTTCGTAATGTCCTTGCCTTACCTTTTGGCCTTAACAGAACCTCAGACTTTCAGGTGAGTCGCGTCGCACCTGTGGAAGGCCTTCTGTTGTCCTGCACTGCTGTGAGCCTGGAGGGGACTAGGTCAGACCACAGCCGGGGGGCTGCGGGAGCTTCCCTCCTCCCAGAGGAGACACAGCTGAAGCCGAGGAAAGAGGGCAGGATGTGCTTTTCATCTGGACATAAGCGCTGCAGAGCAACGAGGGAGAGAAAAGATCTCTGTGGAATAAAATAAACCAGTAGTAAAGCCCACAGAGAAGTAGGGTTTGGGCCAGTCCTTGAAGAGAACATGGATGGACCTGGTGAAGGCGCTGGGGTTTCAGGCCTGCTGAGCAGCAGTAAGGAAAGCGGGTTGGGAGGAGTGGCGACACAGGACCTCTGGGACAAAGTGGCAGGTCGTTCATCAGTACAAAAGCTGCCCACGTTCGTTATGAGGGACCCACGCAGGCGTGGCACTGCAAACGCTTTGTGAAGCCCTGGCTTAAGAAACTATGGTGAGATAAGTCGGCTATCAGGTACGAACAGTTTGGGCAGAGGGTTCCTGAGAGGGTTCAGTGTTTTAGGGGGCTACACGGGGGTGTACATTCACCAGAACTCATCCAGCTATACACATAAAACCTGTCTGTGTATATATTTTCACTTCTGGTTAAATACTATGTATATGTTGAGACTTTTTTTTCAGTGCTGGGGATCACATCCAGGGCCTTACACATGCTAGGCAAACACTACCTCTGAGCCTCTTATTTTAAAGTTTTGATTAGTTTTAACGCTGATAGTTTGTGTATGTGTATGTTTAAAGAGTTCTTTTAGGGTTATGTACCGAAATATGTGTGGGTGGGCCCAGAGATGCAGCTCAGTGGTTCTGGCACCTACCTTACAAGCACAAGACAAGGTTCTTGGTTTGATCCCCAGTAACCACATAAAACAATACTGTGTGTGGTGACTCAAACCCACCAGCAGTCAGTACCACATACCACAAATGCCGGGCTTGGTGGCTCACACCTGTAATCCCAGCACCTGGGAGGCAGAGGCAGGAGGATTGCTGAGTTCAAAGTTTGCCTGAGTTACATAGTGAGTTCAGGACAAGCCTGAACTACAAAGTGAGACACTGCTTCCAAAAAAAAAAAAAAGTGTGTGTGTGTGTGTGTGTACAAAGACACACACATGGGTGAAAATGATTAGAAGTCTAGCTTCTACTTAAAAATAATCCTGTATGAGTGAACGGAAGTGGTAAAGAGAAAGCCAGTTATCTGAAACCACTGTGGAATGTAGTGATAGGAACCGGTTTATTCTGTGGTCATGTGCACATAGCGATGCTTCGGTCACACACAGAGCGCATTACAGTGGGGGTGACCGACGTGTCCCCCAGGGGTGTTTGTCAGCACACTGACTTCTCTCCACTGTGAACCACCTGAGGATGCGTTTCTCAAATGTGTCCTCATCCTAATAGATGCCAGGCTGCTATGGTCCATTTTATATGCTTAAGGTTTCAATAACAGTGAAACATGAATTACTCATTTGTTTTAAAAATGATTGCTGGGCCTTACATGGAGCGTGGTCCCTCGGAGTGTCCCTCGGAGCGCCGCTCTCGCGGGACTGGTGAGAGCTCCTGCGGGTTGCAGCCCTCTCGAAATGACGGTGAGAGAGGTGGGTGAGGAGCGAATGGAGATAAACGCTGTTGCCTGGCCTGTGGTTTGACACAGAGTGTGTTCACTGTTGTATGTTAACAGGCGTCTTCCTGCATCAGCCTGTTTAATGGCTCCAGGGAATTCCCTTGTCCACTGTCCCAGCACTTACTGGTTTCTCCCTGATGCCTGCTTTCCTCACTGTGTCAGACAGGAAAATGATGACCATTCTTCTGTAACTTTTTGCGTGTCTTGAAGATGAAAGTTCTAGAAATCAAATTACTAAGTCAAAGAATTACTTTTAACAGTGATTTTGAGCACAGTTCATATTCATGGTACATAATGTGGCAAGTAAGGGGGGATATTAAATCATAATTCTTTCATTTTATTCTACAAGTAACTTTTAAATGCATATGTGTAGGTTTAATGTAGACTATAAGGGAATCTCAGTCATAAAAATTATATTGTTGGGCCAGAGATTTAGCTCAGTGGTTCTGGCGCCTGCCTTGCAAGCCAAAGGTCCTGAGTTCCATCCCTGGTAACCACGTACAATGCTGGGCATGGTGACTCACGCCCACCAGCAATCAGTACCGCGTATCACAGTGCCAGGCATGATGGCTCACACCTGTCATCCCAGCACTCGGGAGGCAGAGGCAGGAGGCTTGCTGAGTGTGAGGCTTGCCTGGGCTACATAGTGAGCTGAGGGCCAGCTTGAACTACAAAGTGAGACCCTGTCTCAAAAAAAAAATTGTCTTGTATCTTGTACTCTAGATCCTGAAAGAGGGTATGGGCTGTGAGATCAGAGAAAGGAAAACGGCTTAGTTAGATCCCTGGGTAAGACCCTGGCTGTTGGGCTGTGTGGAGATGGGAAGAAGGGCGCTCGGTCCATCGTGGAAGAGCAAGCGAAGGCCCGGCACAAAGTGTGAGCCAGAGACCCCCAGCCTGCAGCCCGCGTGCGGTTCCCTCTGCCAGGATACACTCGTGTCCCGGAAAGGGGCCCCGGAGTGGTGGGAATGAAGTTCCAGCGGCTCTGAGCATCCGGCAGAGCAGGAGGGGTGAGGGCGCCGGGTTTTGTGTCAGCTGTAGTAACCACAGCCTGGGGGGGGCAGCCAGGCGGCTGTGACTGCCGGCACCAGAGCCAGTGTGAGGAGGACAGCAAGGACCCAGAGCGAAGGGGTGGTTGCATGGAACTAGGGTAACTCACGAGCTTCGGCAGGTGTGATAACAAAGGGGAGGTCCGGGTCAAAGGTCACTTTGGAGGGTGAGGATTAGGTGACCCAGAGAGAGACGCACGTCCTGAGAAGGAAAACCTGGGGAAGCACTTGAGACGAAGATGAGTGGCTTTTTTTTTTTTTTTTTTTTTTTTTTTTTAAGCAGAAAGTATCTTTTCTCCAGTCCATTTTGCCCAGAGTTGGTGTCACATTCTCTCTATCCCACTCTTCCTGGACAGGAAGTCACTTGGAATACGCCTGTAAGTGTGGAGGCCTGCGGTCAGCAAGGCTTCTAAGCACCCAGGTTTCCCGGCCTGAGCACGCGCTGGGCACCGCAGAAGGGCCACCCCTGGACAGCCAGGAGACCTTCGCCTGCCAGGAGAGGACGCTGGCCCCGGTGAACCTGACAGATGACCAGGTGGCTTCTGGCCTCTACAGTAAGTCACGGCCCTTGGTCCAGGATTCTTTCTGGGCCCCACTGCCAGCACTCCAGTTAGACAACACTGCCTTCTCAGTGGACCTGGAAGAAGAATGAGATAGGAAGGAAGAAACGCCTATAGTGTCTTTAAGATTATCAATTGATAATCTTTAAGATTATCAATCAATGAATTTTAGGGAAGTTTCTCTGGTATTGCCAGTTATGAAATACTATGGATAGCATTTTACTTTTTTTCATTCTGGCAAACAAACATTTTCTTCCTGGTTATTCCAGCTGAAATGAGAAACATCTCTTTGTGAACAGCAAGTCTGATAAGATGCCAGGTGTCGCTGATTTTGAGCCGTCCTGAAGCACTAAGAGAACTTTCCCCCATTTAAAGAACGTGTCTAATAGGACTCTATTCTCCGCATGCACACGCTCTTCCTGAAGGGTTTGTGCACGTGTGTCCTGTATGAAAGCCACATCTCCATCCACAGACATAAGGGACAAGAATCATACAGGAAGAGAGAGACCCACTCACTTAACTTGTATGAGTTTTGTTAATTTTCAGCATTTTGATGTGGTTTTGTTCACAGTATGTACGAATAATGAAAACCCACTGAAGTCTATCATGAAGAAGAGAGATGGGAGCAAAGATTCAAATGGTGCAAAAAAGAACCTTCAGTTTGTCGGCATTAATGGAGGGTAAGGAAAAGCAGTAGTACCCCTCAGCGCCTGTCTGTTCCCTTTGCCTCCTACCTGTTTAAGTCTCAGCTCGAGGTGCCAGGCCTAGGAGGCTGCTACCTCTGGTGACAGAAGAGTCCCTCGTCAGAAAGGTGCGTTGGAGCTTCTCCGCTTTCCTCCTCTTCTTCCTGTCTGTAAGGATAGGTCACACTTTTAAGCTGATGAAGCTGAGCTGTTGACATCTCATCTCTGTCCTGAAACGCAGTCTTCAGTGAAAGCGGCAGGCTGTACTGTGTGGGACAGCTTCTCCTTGCCTGTCTTAGAACTCAGAGGAGGGGAGGACAGCGCTCTGTGGCCCACTGACTGTGTCCTCCTCCCAGCGTGGGTTGCCTTGCTCAGCCCCGTGTTCATTGGAAAACTCTTCGCCTGAAGAGTAATCCATGTGTGCTGATGCTTCAAGTCTTTATAAATAGGAATTTTGTTATTAGTTGTTTGTTCCTTTTTTTTCCATTTGACTCCTGTAAATACTTGAGCCTGTTTATCCTCCTCCAGTCAAATCAAAGCACTTAGTTGATTGAGCACAAAAAAGCAAAGTGCAGGGGCCGAAGGGGTTAGCTCAGCGGTTCCGGCGCCTGCCTTGCAAGCGGAAGGTCCTGAGTTCGATTCCCAGTGACCATATACACTGTTGCGCATAGAGACTCACTCCCACCAGCCATCAATACCACATACCGCAGAGACAGGAGGATTGCTGAGTTCAAGGCTTGCCTGGGCTTCATAGTGAGCTCAGAGCCAGCCTGAACTACAAAGCAAGACCCTGTCTCAAAGAAAAGAAAAAAAGCAAAGTGCAGTCAGTGGAGATAGTATTTATACTGGAGTGTGCTTCCAAGGTGTATCATGTTGGGCCCGGCTTCCACATGTTAAAAGTCTTTATGGGATGGTGTGCCTCAGGAGATTTTGGAACTCATGGCTCAGAGGAAGTGTATTAGTTACTGACAGATACGTTTCATCTTGACACTAGGAGAAAGAATGGGGCAAGATAGCAAGAATGGAGAAAAAATTGAAAATGATTGATACTCAGCTGGAGGAGCCCTGATTTCAAAAAGTGGCATGCAAAGCCATTTGGCCACCCATGCTGTCCCTTTTTAGTCAGAACCCATTAAGAAAACCACCAGGTGGGGCCGGAGATTTAGCTCAGTGGTTCGGGCGCCTGCCTCACAAGTGCAAATTCCCTGGTTCATCCCGGTGACCACATACAACAATGCAGGGCTTGGTGACTCAAACGCCCACCAGCCATCAATACCACATACCACAGTGCCGGGCGTGGTGGCTCACACCTGTCATCCCAGCACTCGGGAGGCAGAGGCAGGAGGATTGCTGAGTTTCAGGCTTGCCTGGGCTACACAGTGAGCTGAGGGCCAGCCTGAACTACAAAGCGAGACCTTGTCTCAAAAAAGAAAGAAAGAAAGAAAACCACCAGGTGTTCACGTAGACCTGACCCTGAACTCCCACGCACAGCTCTAACGCCCAGGCGGTTTCTGCAGTGCCTCCTGTCTTCCCCTCACAGAAGGTGTGGTAGCTGGGTCTTTGTGGGCCCACCTCGCATCTCTTGAAATCCCAATTGCCACCTAGGTATGAAACAACTTCCAGTGATGATTCCAGCTCAGATGAAAGCTCTTCTTCCGAGTCAGATGACGAGTGTGATGTCATTGAGTATCCTCCTGAGGAAGAGGAGGAGGAAGACGAGGAGGAAGACACTCGGGGAATGGCGGAAGGGCACGATGCAGTTAATATTGAAGGTTTCAAGTCTGCCAGGGTGGACCATGAAATGCAGGTTCAAGAATGTGAACCTGAGAAGGTGGAAATCAGAGAGAGGTGTGGTACACCCCCTCCCCTCCCCTGCGCCCTCCCACATTTAGTTATCTGTCAGTAGAACTGCCCAACTCAGAAATTTTGTACATCTGTATATTTATGGGGTGTTCATCTGTACCTCAGTGTACCTCGGGGGTATGTGTGTCTGGTTCTAACACTGTTACAGGTGCGGAGCAGAGTAGCTCCTGCCTCTGGGAGTAGCAAAGAGAATGGCTTCGTGGCCTGCTTTGTTTTCTGAATGTCAACTTTTCATTGCCTCATGTTATGATATGGAACTGCCATTCACTTCGTCTTCCACTGTTTGAATACTTCAGCTTATATTTAGTTCAAAAATTTTTATAATCTTACATTTAAAGACATTCAAAGTTTTTGATAACTGGATTTTTAGATTTCAGATTTTATCTTTTGCCAATTATCAGGCCCGTGCTATACTTGAAACAAGTATAACTAGCGTTAACACGTGTGCATAAGAAACAGGTGTTTAGCCTCGAATGAAGGTCGCATTTGCACACTTCGTGTAAAGATGAGGGCCAGTCCTGGGTCTCTGGTTGCTCCGAGTGAGCACAGCGTGGATTTGGGAATGTCCTAAACAGCAGCAGCTGAAATAAAATAGCAGACTCTCCGGTTGCCTCACACACGTCCCTAAGAATGAAGTGTATTTTAGAGACTCTTAGCAAAAATAGATGTGATCCTCTTAAAAGCATGAGAACATTTTTGGAGACAGGGTCTCGCTTTGCAGTTCAGGCTGGCCCTGAGCTCACTATGTAGCCCAGGCAAGCCTCGAACTCAGCAATCCTCCTGTCTCTGCCTCCCGATGAGAACATTTTTTAAAATGGAAACTTGAACCTGCTTTTTTCATTATGGAAGGTATTAACAGAAAAGTATGAAATGTGGCAAATGAAAGTTAATTGACTTCACACACATAAGGTAAGTGTTTCAAGTATATATTTCCTAGTGGTTTGAAAGGTCATCTGGTTTTTAAGCAGGTTTATTGAGAAGCAGCCTCTTTTATGCCATCTGATGAATTCTTCCTGTGGTTGCACAGACACTTGTCCAGCTGTGTGGTGTACTGGGGAGCATCACAGATGAGCAGGAATTTAGACCTCATTAGCCCCTTAAAACTGAACCTTTTTTTATATCTCAGGGGTTTGTATAATGTCATAAAAGCCAAACTGGCTAGCTGGAAGCTGCCCTCATGGCAGGACCGTGTGCTCTGAGCAGAGGTGCTGGCTCCATAGCCTGTGCCTGGAGCCACCTCCAGCCAGCACAGTAGGCCGAACCTGGTTCCACGCCACTGTCTTGTCAGGGGCTAAGGGCTGGAGACAAAATGGCTTCTCTTGTATAGTCAGTCCTGAGTTCTCTCTCCCCTCCCTTTTAGGTATGAATTAAGTGAAAAGATGTTGTCTGCATGCAACTTGCTGAAAAATAGTATTAATGATCCCAAAGCTTTGACCAGCAAAGACATGGTGAGTTTGTTTATAATCACTGGCCGTGGCCTGTCCCGGGCACCTAGATGCCATTGCTGCCACCTCCTGAGCTCCTGTTGTATGTGCGCGTCTCCCCTGAACTGTGCATCGTGTGAGCGGCAAGTGCTCCCGTGCTGCCCTGTGCACACCCAGTGTGTCCCCGAGGCCGAAGTGTCCATAGTGTGTACTTGCGTAGACACCCATGGGGCGCACACATGCAGAGAGAAGGCACAGCTGGTGGCTTCTTTCTACATGTTCTGCTTTGTTCACTGAATGTTGTGATGTAAGGGGCAGCATTCAGAATTATTTTATAAATTAGGACTTTATTTTAAAAAGAAAAACAAGTGCACTTGACATTTCAGGTCGAGAGATGCAGAAGCGAACACCGAAGAGTTTGTGGTTGTCTTAGTGATCACGAACGGGACACGCTAGGATACAAAGATCCCTACAGACAGTTCATCTGGGGCCCCGGTGAAGAGTGTCACTCTTCTCTGTAGTGAGGTTTTTATAAGTCAGACCCACCTTCTGCCTGAGCTTTCTCAGTGCATCGAGAAGATATGGCTTCTCATGTGTAGATACCATGTGCATCTGAATCTTTGCTTAACAGCTTCTGCTGTCATTTTACGCTAAATAACCTAAGTCACCAGCTGGTGAAGAAGTTGAGTATTAGGTTCTCAAGACTGTACAGTTCTGAAATTAAAATGTTAGGACTAGAGTGGGCCCAAGGCGTTACCTAATCCTGCTGAGGCTGTTTTCCTCCTGCGCAACAACCCGGGTGGGAGGATGAGGCGCTGCGCACTCTGAGCACTGCTGTGCCTCTTGCCTCCACCTGCACCCACCGCGGCTGCACCGAGCCAGCCCTTTGCGTGTGGCTGGAGCAGCCGCCCTGAGATTAGACTAACAGTGCTGGGATCAGAACCTTCTTGAGCATGTTTTAGTGGGTTTTGTTTTTGGTTTTGCTTTTTGGAGACAGGGTCTCGCTTTGTAGTTCAGGCTGCCCCTGAGCTCACTATGGTGCCCAGGCAAGCCGCCGCGAACTCAGCAATCCTCCTGTCTCTGCCTCCCGAGTGCTGGGATGACAGGCATGAGCCACCACATCCGGCATTGTGGTATGCGGCGTTGATTGTTGGTGGGCGTGTCTCCACGCCCAGCATTATATGTGGTTACCGGGGATTGAACTCAGGTCCTTGCATTTGCGAGGCAGGTGCTGGAACCACTGAGCTAACCCTCCAGCCCGATGTTTTAGTTTTTTTATTATTCCAATTAAGTGACAAAACCTCATCATGTGGCCTATGTTGTAAACTTAGTCTTTTCATATTTTTTGGTGTTGTCTCACAAACAAATCCATCAGAGTCAGCTGAGTCTGGATGCTCATTTAGCATGCTGACAAGAGGCACAGCAGTGACATTTACAGAAGGAGACATCAGATCAAATTCCTGGCCGATGGGTAGCCCAGAACTGCATCCAGAGGTGTTTTGTTTTGAAGTGGTACTGAGAATGGAAAAGAGGTCTTGGTGTGCATCAGGCAAGTGTTCTATACAGAACCACCTTCCCAGGCCCTAGGACACGTACCTCGGTGCAGCAGTACCATGTATATTCCTGGCTATGACTTTGTCATAGGTTGTACAACTGTGAGATTTCACTTTACTGTCAATGCTAGGCTTAGTCTAGAAACAGGTGTCTTAGGACCCCCACATTTTATAGCTGTGAGACAAGTTTTTATGTTTCTCTTCTCAGAATATAGGATCATATGGTCTTTATGGACTTTACATTTTTGTCATCTGAATTTCTGAGTGTGGTGTCATATGCTCTGTGACCCCTTTGTGTTTTGCTGCTTGAGTTTCCATTCATTTCAGAAGTCCTTCAGTATCGTACTGTGCAGAGTACGGATCATGGGACTGATCACAGACCAGGACCACATCATCCTTTCAGGACCCAGCTTCCTTGGCAGTGACAGAATTAGGGATGCTGGAGGACATCATTCACTTTCCTCTATGTGACAAGTCCAGAGAAAGAGAGATCTGATTGTGCAAGACATTGAGGAAAAGTGAAGGAAAATTTGGATTAGTTCTTTTCTGGCCAGGACCCTTTTTGAGGCACTCAAAATATGAATGGGTTAAAACCTGGACACTTATAGTCCCAGCCTCGCCTTGTTCGTGCAAAGAACCTTTCCGGTGCTGGTGCAAAATGATACAGGCATTCTGTCTCTTCGCTCTACTTTTAAATGATAAATAAGAATTTGTAAAGGGTAAAGAAAGCATGCATGATACCGTGCTCTGGAGCACTGCCCCTGGCTGTACCCAGCCTGTACAGCGCTGCCTTCGTCCCAGCTTGATCATCCAGGAACAAGCCCACGGCCTAAGCAAGTTAGAGTGGGACTAGATGATTCCACTGAGAAAGGACGTTTTTTCCAGACCTCTCTGAGTACGCTCTCCAGGCCTGAACATTTGCATCTGAGAGTAGTCGGATCCGGTGGGCTCCATGTTAGTGGCCCTGCCAGTGCTGTGGAGCAGTGGACAGCGTTGGAGGCAGTTGGGGTAGGGAGGACACTGCGTCATTAAGGTTGCTAGTTCACTGCAAGGCCAGCCCAGTTCCCTGAGAGTAATGGCTCAAAAGTCAAACCAGGCCTAAAGTGTTCCATACTCGTCACACATACTGTAGAGAAAGTATCTTCACCTTTTTTCAGATGAGGGATCTGCACTGCCCAATACATGACCTCCCCAGGGTCCTTCTAGGGAGCAGAACCCATTGCTCTCCCACACAGCCACGCACTTGACCTCTTTCACAGAAACCCAGATACGGGCTGCGTGCAGTTTCAAGTCAGGAGGGATGTTCCGGTGTGGTGTTCGAGGAGGTTCTTGGGGCTCTGGGTTTTGTTAACTATTTTAAGAGCAGAGACTGACTGCACAGCACACACTCCGGCTATAAAAGGCCTGGTTACTTGGCCTTGCAGCATTGCCTGAGAGGCTATAAATAGAAGCACTAATGGCGGTTCTGTGTGTTGGCAGAGGTTCTGTCTGAACACCCTGCAGCACGAGTGGTTCCGCGTGTCCAGTCAGAAGTCGGCCGTACCCGCCATGGTCGGGGACTACATTGCTGCTTTTGAGGCCGTCTCCCCGGAAGTGCTCCGCTACATCATCAACATGGCTGACGGCAACGGCAACACCGCCCTCCACTACAGCGTGTCCCACTCCAACTTCGAGATCGTCAAGCTGCTCCTGGATGCAGGTACAGCACAGGCCCCATCTCGCCTTAACGCACCGGGGTTCTCGGGCTTCTCCTCAGCACGTGTGTATCTCTGACCTCTCACTCCGAGGACCGAGTAGTGACCTATCTCAGAGAAGCAGGTCGAGCGGCTTCTCCTGCGGGCCTGGCGAGAACACTGTTCTTGAGTGCCACACAGCAAGCTCGACACTGAAGCAGCAGCGGGCGACATGGGCTCCAGATCTGTTTAGGAGGGGCTCTTAGCTCCTTTCATGTCACCCGCATTTGGTTGCTATGTATGCCTGGTAACACATGTGGCTCAGCCCCACGGGCCTGGTGCATGTGCCCACAATGCCTCCCAGGCTCGGCCTCACAGCATCTGTGGCTCTGGACCATTTGTGTCCGTGCACACCAGTCACCCAGTGTGGTAGTTGGTCAAGATTGGCATCAGGCAGGCTGCTGGTAGACCCAGTGCTGTTCCTGCCAAATAAGGAGTCCGCATAAATGAAAGTGTTCTTGCATCTATGCCATATTAATGGAAACAGTGGGAATTTGCCAGCGTAGACAACAGGGTACATGGAACATGGAGTAGCTCATTGAACAGCCCCTTGAGAAGCAGCGTCGCCTTTTTAAGTAGAGCTACCTCTGTGGTACAGATAGTCCCAAAATCAAGGTGGTACTGGGGATCAAACTCTGGTCCTTGTGCTTCCGAGTTAGGTGCAGTACCATTTGAACTAAATTCCTGGCCCTAAAATCAAGTTATTTTTGAAAATTACTTTTACTGACAGTGTGTGTCTCATAAAAAATTCACACTAACTGGTCCAATTAACAATATAATGTCGACACTGGATTTAGACTATGCAGTCAAACTGCCCACTTTTCTTTTTCTGTGTCTTGATCCAGTGGGCATATTTCTGTTAAGGCAGAAAAGAAATCCAAAACTATTTCTTTTTTTTTTTTTCCTTATTCCCCATTTTGGAGCCCATATTAGGCTATGACTGCTTCCACTTGACAAGAAGGCATTTCAGGCTTCCTTCCCTTTAGACTTTCCAAGCTCTAAATAGTTGTAACGTCAGCTGAGGTTACTGTGAAAACAGAAGAGAACAGCACCCAAAGAAGCCAAAAAAGATTTCAGAATTGTCCTGAAAAGGACAATTTTTACATACTCGTACAACAGAGAAGATAGATACCTCAGCAAATTAAATATTTTTATTTTTTGAGACAGGGTCTCACTTTGTATTTCAGGCTGGCCCTGAGCTCACTATGTAGCCCAGGCAAGCCTGGAACTCAGCAGTCCTCCTTCCTCTGCTTCCCGAGTGCTGGGGTTGCAGGCATGAGTCACCACACGTGGTACTGTTGTGTGTGGTTATCAGTGATCGAACCAAGGACCTTGTGCTTTCTAGGCAGGCACTGGAACCACTAAGTCTCTGGTCCCCAAATTAAGTAATTTTAATAGTTTTTGGATGATTACAGTTCATCACCTTTATCTGCTTAATTTTTACAGTTTACCATTATAGGCTGGAAATCTGGCCTCCCAGTGTGAGTCTAGGATGCTTTTGCATGCACAGAACCGAACAGCCCAGATGTGTTCCCCAGTTCTCTACCCACAGGCCTTTTCTTCTCCCCTCCTAATACCCACTTTTGTAAATGTGTTTATATTCTGTACACAGTTCACTGGGACCTCAAGGAATGTTTCCAAGGTACCTGTTAAAACAGAGATGTCCAAAACAATTTTAAACTTGACATTTGATCACATAGAGAAGTTGTTTTCCAATCCTCACTATCGTCATTTCATTACGAAGTGCAGAAGTAACTTTTAATGCCTGGTGCCTAATTTAGCCCCTGAAGACTTCCTAGGAATTACAGAATAGTAGGGAACAGGGAAAGATGAGAGGGGAAAGGGGACCAGGAAAAAAAAAATGATCCAGGGCCAGAGATTTAGCTCAGTGGTTCCAGCGCCTGCCTAACAAGCGCGAGGCCCCTGGTTAGATCCCTGGTAACCACAACACTGGGTGTGGTGGCTCACGCCCACCAGTAATCAGTACCACATACCACAAATGCCAGGTTTAGCTCAAGCCTGTAATCCCAGCACTCGGGAGGCAGAGGCGGGAGGATTGCTGAGCTCCAGGCTTGCCTGCTCTACGTAGTGAGCTCAGGGCCAGCCTAAACAACAAAGCGAGACCCTGTTTCAAAAAAAGATGTCATGTTCATGTAGAAATTCCCCATGATAAATGTATTCATTATATACTGCAAAAAAAAAAAAAAAAGGGAAACATGACAGAGAATCGCAAAGGTGTATCGTATGAGGCCCTCAGCACTGCATAGTGCTGGGTAAGCACCAGCACCATATAGTCTTCCGTGCTCAACTTGTGCCAACCCTCCTTGATTGGCAGCTCATTCTGCATCTTTCCCTTTGGAACAGTGAGTTCCTGAGCAGCGCAGTGCCTGGCTCCACATTCATGCCCGTTCATTCTCTGGAACAGCACCGAGCTGCCGGGCTTTACCTCCGAGCTTTACAGTTCAGCCACCAGTTGCCAGCAAGATGTGCTGTAGAAACCGGCAGGCCTTTGCGTTGCCCCACAACACGCGAGATAGAAAGAAACGTTTTTGTTCGGCATAACATCTCCCACATTTCCTTCTCCGTCCCTGTTTCTGGGCACATGATGCTGTTTCACTGGCACTTACAGCGTCGTACTTTCCATTCCTACCTATCTTGGTTACTTTCCTCATCGCTGGAACAAAGCATCCAGCACTCACCAGTGCGGGAGGGAAGAGCTGTCTGCGTCTGTCACGGCTGCTCCGAGGCAGGGTGGATGCAGAGCGGCGCCACTGAGGAGAAGCCGTTGGTGGTGGGCAAAAGGTACCCACAAGCACGCGCCCTCCGCAGCTCCTCTCTGCCCCGTTTTCACTCTCTAGGCCGCAGGGCTTAGGCCCGATGTCAGGAGACCGAGCCAGCATCACACGCTGGAGAATCGGCCACCTCTGCAGCAGCCCTGGCCCGCGAGGCCTCGGGCCGCCAGCCCAGCCGTGACGCTGGAGGTCCGCGGCGGGTGGGGGACGGTGGGGGGGCTCGCGCTCACGAGACCCCTTCCCGCAGATGTGTGTAACGTGGACCACCAGAACAAGGCCGGGTACACCCCCATCATGCTGGCGGCGCTGGCGGCCGTGGAGGCAGAGAAGGACATGCGGGTTGTCGAGGAGCTTTTTGGCTGTGGGGACGTGAACGCCAAAGCCAGTCAGGTCGGTGCGCGAGCGCTGCGAGAGGACGGTGTAGGCCGAGGCCCCTGGGCCGAGATACTCCCGCCCCCACCTGGGATCCTCTCCCTCCGGGTCTGGCCCCCACCCCCAGCCCGCCTGCGCTCCAGGCCGGTGTCCCAGCCCCACCCGCTGCGCGCTCCCGTCACTGGGGCGCTCTCCGGAGCTCCGGCTGCTGCCCGAGCCTCCCGCCTCCCGTCTCGCCACGCACCGGCTTCTCTGCCCTCCGCCACCGCGCGCCCAGCCCTGCCACTGTCCCCGCTCCTTCCTCCCCGGCTGGGCGCGCCGCCCGCCGGCTCCTCCCGCCTGAGCCCGCCTCCCCCTTCCGCAGGCCGGGCAGACGGCCCTCATGCTGGCCGTCAGCCACGGGCGGATCGACATGGTGAAGGGGCTGCTGGCCTGCGGGGCCGACGTCAACATCCAGGACGACGAGGGCTCCACGGCCCTCATGTGCGCCAGCGAGCACGGCCACGTGGAGATCGTCAAGCTGCTGCTGGCCCAGCCGGGCTGCAACGGCCACCTGGCGGACAACGTAAGCCGAGCCCGCCAGGCGGGCGGGGCCCGGGCTGTGGGCAGACGGACGCTTCCGTCAGCTAACGCCCAGGCAGAAGCCAGGCCGCCTCTCACATTCAGAAAGGGCAGCGGGCTTTCTGGACACCCGTGAGACCCTTTGTACTGAAGGGCAGTGAACAGACTCGGGCTACAGCATCCATATCCTCAGGGAGGAGAGGCGCAGGGGACCAGAACGAGCTCCCCACAGCGTGAGAGGGTAGACGGGTGACCCCCTGTGACCCCGAAGGGAGCAGCCTGCTCCATTTCCTGAATTCGGCGATCCAGGGTCCCTCGGCCGCCTTCAGCAGCCTTTCCCGAAGTCAGCCCTGGTCCACACTGTCCTCTTCCCAGATAAGCTGTGACCTGGGAAACGCCCCCAGGCTAAGGGCTGTCCCTGGACGTCTCCGGCCTCAGGGAGACGCCCATAAGCGGAAGGCACAGAGTCAGCACCGGGCAATCAAGTGGGCCGAGGGTCGCAGAGGTCAGACTGAGGTCAGACCGAGCTGGGTTTTAAAGTTTCTACAGCGCGCAGACTGGAACTAGAGCTTCCTTTAGCCCCAAACTTAAGGAATTTAGAGGGAAAACGTCCTTTGCGGTTAACAGATCCTGTCAGCTGGAGCCCCAGGGAGATCCCTGCTGGCCCGCAGGGCGCCCAACCGTGGCCCCCAGTTCATCCCCTGAAAGCAGCCAGTTTCTAAGTCACCTTTCCGCGGGGATAGGCTGCTTTTAGATGTGTTTTGGGTGTAACGAAAACCCACAGAGCCACAGGAACTTCCAGCAACCCTGGCCACACCAGCTGATTGCCCACTTCCTGACCCGTAAATGAGTAGGAGAAGGTCCAGCTGGCGTCCGGAAGAAAAGCTGCCCCTGCAGTGCACGGCGTGGGCGGGAAGGGCCCAGCATGCAAGCCACATTAGAACCTTTCCTGCTGCTCACGACTGGAAGGAAGGCCCTAGTCCCAGACCAGACAGAAGATCGGTTCTGTGGCTGTTTGCCTTGTTGCACTGCCCTACAAAATCGAAATCAAGCACTGAAGTAGAGTTTTCTTTCATATGAGATTGTTTCCCTCGGCGTTTCCATAGATACACAGATGTCAGCAGCCAGGCTTGAGGGCTTCACCTGGGGTCACTTACTGCCTTCAGGAGAGACTGAGCTTTAGCACCACAGCTTTGGCCCCAAGAGGAAGGTTAAGAGATCTCTGGCAAGTGGCAGTGCCTTAAATCCATATCCTGGTCCTTGCCTGGCACTTGTGATGAGAAGAAAGAGACACAGTTATGTTTCTACCCCATCTCGGGCTGCCCCTTCTCACGGGCGGAGTGGTGGCTCAGGAATTCCTCTGTGCTGCACACTGAAAGCAGAGAAGGCGCGGGGTGATCTCCGCAGTTGATTCCTTCAGTGTGAAGGGTGGTCTCCATCCTGCCGTCCTCACGGGGTCCACGGATGTTCGCTAAGGTCTCAGTGGGTGGCTGCAGCAGGGCACCGTATGAGGGGCTGGAGAGCATTTTGTACTCTTGGCCATCTGTTTTATTCCCAGGACGGCAGCACCGCTCTCTCGATAGCACTGGACGCGGGACACAAAGACATTGCCGTCCTTCTGTACGCCCACGTCAACTTCGCCAAAGCCCAGTCTCCGGTCAGTGCGGTACACTTGGTGATAGATGGCCAGGTCCCCTTACTCAGGGAACTGATAGGACACGTGGGTTTTGTGCTGATCCTGATCCTGAAAAATGGAGCTTGAGAATTAATTTCTCCACCACCCTGAGAGCCAGCAGAGCCGAGGTGTGGCAGAGGCTGAGTGAACATTCATTATTCAGGTGGCGCAGGCCGAGCCTGCAGATCCATGTCCCCACATTCCTGGCACCGGTCCCAACGTGCCCAGTGGGCATCTGACAGTTCCGCGGTTCAGTGAGTGGGAAGCTGACTTCCTCTGGCAGCTGGCAGGTGCTGGACATCTGTCCATGTTCCCAGCCAGAGCTGCCCTGGGTAGTTGTCGGCTCTGGGGTGACGCGCGAGCCTCACTAACCCCACTTTTTCTCCTTTCCTGGTCTCTAGGGCACCCCGAGGCTTGGAAGGAAAATGTCTCCTGGTCCCACCCACCGAGGTTCTTTTGATTAATTATGTGCAAAGTAGCCCTTCTTTGATATGCCCGCCTTACGCTGCTACCTGTGCCTGTTGGGGTGACAGACACTGAATGTAAACATACTGCTCCGCTTAGCGGGCCGGCAGCAGGTGCTGCCCTGGGCGCACAGCTCCTTGGGCACCGGTGATCCTGGCTCCGGCTCTGAGTCTCTGCTCCGTTCAGACAGCGGGAGGAAGGTGACCTAACAGGCAGCTCCTCTTCCTCCTCCATTGCCTCCTGCCTGCAGCACAGAGATGGTTTCATTAATCATCTTTTTAAAAAAGTTGAGCAAGCTGGGAGGACTTATCTTCAGCAACTCAGGCCAGGCTGATTGTTTCTGGTTAAAAATAGAAGATGGAACTTTCAAACGGTATAAAACTCCCAAGGAAATATTTCCAGTGGTTTTTCTCTAGGTGGATGTATTATAACTTTTTATATAAAAGGCATCTATATGAAATTGCCACAGTATTTTAAACATTTATATTCTGTACTAATTAAAGACACGAAGAATTATGTGTAAATTTACCACATTTTTAACAACTGCACAGACCTAGCTATTGATAAAGTTTAAATGGTCTGAGAGGAATTGGCTCTGTATTTGCTTCCAGAAAAACCTAGCATAGTTCTCCTTGTATTTATACCCTGCCGCGTTGGCCTTGTCCTTGTCTGTATTTAAATGTTTGAAGTGCCTTAGACTCTTGCCATTATTTTCAAAATAAAGTTTCTTTAAGCTCTTCCTTCTTCCTGCCTGCCTCCTCTCTGACCGCTGTCCATGCCACTCTTCGTGACTGACAGTACATGACTGCTGATGGATGGGCGACAGTGGAGGAGGGGCGTTCTGGGGCTCCAGGTCCTGGCTCTGCTGGGCTGCTCTTCCAGCTGTGCCTGTGAGCTGGATTCCATGGCCTCCGGCTGCATGGCACAGGCTCAGGGTGCAGATCATTAGACATACTGCTCTGGCCAGGGGAGCTTCTGCGAGCCCCATGGTGACTTTTCCAAGCTGTGAGAACCCTCCTTCTCAGCTCTTAATTGTGGTGTGATTAGTTAAAAAAGAGCAACACGAGGGCCTGGGATTTAGCTCAGTGATTCCAGAGCCTGCCTCACAAGCGCAAGGCCCTGAGTTCGATCCGGTAACCACATAAAATGCTGGGCATGGTAACTCACGCCCACCAGCCATCAATACCACAATCCTGGACATGGTGGCTCATGCCTGTCATCCCAGCACTTGGGAGGCAGAGGCAGGAGGATTGCTGAGTTTGAGGCTTGCCTGGGCTATATAGTGAGCTCAGGGCCAGCCTGAACTACAAAGCGAGACTGTCTCAAAAAAAAAAAAAAAAAGAGGGACCCAGGATTTAGCCCAGTGATTCCAACATCTGCCTGGCAAGTGCAAGGTCCTGAGTTTGCTGAGTTCAAGGTTAGCCTGGGCTAGTGAGTTCAGAGCCAGTCAACTACAAGGTAAGACCCTGTCTCAAAAAAAGCCAACAAGAAAGGAAATGAAGCTGGAAAAACTTATAAAAATTTTCACAACTTTTTTTTTTGAGATAGTCTCATTTTGTGGTTCAGGCTGGCCCTGAGCTCACTATGTAGCTGAGGCAAACCTCAAAATCAGCAATCCTCCTGCCTCAGCCTCCTGAGTACTGGGATTACAGATATGAGCCATCACACCTACCATTCATAACTTTAGATGAACGCAGTTCTGGCAATTAAGGGCAACCTGGGGCAACTTACTGTTCAGCCAGTGCCAGGCTGGGCCCTCTGGCAGACAGGCTGTCCTCCCAGGAACCAAAGAAGTCCGCATAGCCAAGAGTGACGATTCCTGTGAGCTCTGGACTCCAGGCTGAACTTCAGTTCAGGGCATTATTCATGCCCAGGTTCCTACAGATAGGAAGTTAGAATGGGTCTGTTCAGTGTAGGTGTTTTGTCTTTTGAGCCAAGGCCGCATCTCCCGCACCTCTGGCGGTCTTCGGGCCTAGGGGTGTCTTGGGGTGGTGGCCTCTGAGAGGCATTCGTACTGTGAGTGCGTGGCAGAACCTTGCTATGCCTGCTGTCTCAGCTCCCTGGTGCTCAGGTCTCGGGGGAAAGTGCTCGCTTTATCTGGGAGTGAGGCCTTATACATTGTGTATCTAACCTCTGGCCGACGTGCGCCGGCGCGGGCCTTGTTTGCTCTCATAACATCGGGCACTTCAGGTGCTTTTTATCTTGCGATCTCGACACGCTGTGTACACACGTCCGGTTATTCCCATCGGGACAGCTGCGGTTTACTGAAGCACAACTCCACAGAAGGATCTGCGGCAGGAGATGGGGGTGGGTCCCCCAAGGAGGCCCGCAGGGGAGGAGGACCCCGCTAATTCTAGCCTCGGTTAAGTAGAGGTCGAACCTGTAGGTAACGAGCGGTTTCTCAGGAACACTTGTCCCGAAGAGTGAGAGCCTGAGCCTGGAACTCACCCCAGAGGGAGACCGGTGCGAAAGTCAAGCAGCTGGGACTGCCCTGCCATGCTCACATGCCAACTCGCTCTCCCCGGGCAGGAGAAGCCTCCCTCCCTCCGGAGAGACAGCAGGGACGGGGCCGCGCGTGCGCACAAGGCCCCGAGAGCGTGAGGTGCTGAGCCTTGTGTGTAAGCTCCTTGTATGGAAAACAGTCACCACTTTTGACAGTGAAACACTACAGATAGGTGATACCCCCGTGGCTGGAAAACTGTCATTCCTTGAGAGGAATAATGAGCCACTGATCCTAACCTCTAACTCCTTGGAGGTCCTTTTCAGCCGTGCTTGCTGCAAACAGAAATCCTTCATCCTCATGACACTTCTGTATAAACTTTTCCTTCGTGGCAAAGAATTCCCAGAGGGAATTTTCACCTTCTGTGTCTGGGGACGCGCTTCATTAGCAGGCATTCCACTTTATTCTCCAAGTGGCCTTTGGTCCATACTGACAATCTGTTACTTGCAAATTGTGAAGTCCTCTGTTCCAAACAGGTCGGGCGGGGCGGCCCAGAGCCTGTCCTTCACCGTTGACAGTCTGTGTGTGGCGTTTGCCCATGCTGCTGGCGCGTCTCCCGGGGTTGTCATTTCTGGCAGGCTCAGAAACACGGATGCCATGGAACCCTTCGCTGTACCTGAGGGGAAGGTGGCTCTTTACAGACGACATGGATGCCGGGCAAGCAGGCGGCGCTGGGAGGGTTCGCCCGTGTTAACCATTTCCTCGGCCAGCTGCTCCTGGAGTGGCCTGTTCCTGCTCAGGAAGATGACCGTGAACCACGGCTTTGGCTGTGGAACAATTTTCCATTTATTTTTACTGAAAGCACAATATTGTTTTAAGCGCTGGGCCTAAGCAAGAAACTATTTCATTCTACTTTGTGCATAAGGAAATTACTAATCACATGTTTACCCTGGCTCTTATTCAGCATGGCTGTAATTTAGAGGCTGGCCTGATAATAAACAGGTATTTTGAGTGCACTTCGTTAAGATCATTACCACAAAAGGATGTGGCCGAGCCACCGGCCGTGCTCCTGCACCATGTGTTGTCCTCCCACCCGGGCCCTGCTGTCCTCGCAGCGGCACTGGACGGTCCCAGCGTGCTCTGGGAGGTGACAGATGGAGTCTGAGCTTGCCTCGGTAGCTCTGAGCTGCCTATTCTGGATTCGGGCAAGGTGTATCCAGAGAAGCTAGAAAACAGAACCGCTTGTGGGAGCACACCAGACAGAGACAGCAGAGCACATGTGGGTAAGAACTGGCTTTTAAGAAGCCAGCTGTCAGGGCCAGGGATTTAGCTCATGGTTCCAGCACCTACCTCGTAACTGCTAGGTTCTGAGTTTGATCCCCAGAACCAAAAAAGACCAGCTGGCTACCACCTCTCCCTTCAGGGCCTCTGACAATGGGCAGACGATGGGAAATGTCCCTCACCTTCAGGTAACGGAACCTACTCAATAATTCTACTCTAAATATCAATCCTTTACTTAAGCTAAAGGAAGTTTACTCTTGTGCCCTTTTCCATAATCCAAGGGAAACCAGTTTGCCCCGCCCTGAACCACCGAGAAGGGCGAGGTTATGAGATGGAAAGGAAGAGGAGATATGTGAGCCTGGATTGGCACTGTGTGAAGGTTGGTGGCAGGAGACACAGCCATGTGCGAGTCTGCTGCTTCCTCCTGGCTGGGGTACCTGGGAGATGCTACAGCCCCTCCGCTGTGAGCAACACTTGCTCTCTGAAAGAACAGCTCAGGACAGCGGTGCTCACTAGCCAGGCTGATCCCTCTCCCTTCCCCTCGCTAAGATATTTCGCCTTCTGACAGGAAGCTCCCTAGGGTCAGCCTTTGTGCCTGGGTTTGTATTATACCTGCTCGGACAGAAGTTCCGGGCCGGCTGGCAAATGCTAGCTGAATGAAGCGTGGTAGTGCAGAGAGCGGCGGGGGTGGGGCCCACAGGCTGCTGGCGCCCGTCCAGTTTATGACCTCTGTGACGGCGGCACTGGCAGGTTCACACTGGTCTCGCCCCGAAGCTGTCATTCACACTTCTGTGCTCTTTCACTTTTTGAAGGTGCTGAAAACGTAGAGCCTTTGCACTGAGCTACATCCTCAACCCTTTTAATTTTTTATTTTTGAGACAGATCTCGCTAAACTAGCTAAAATACTCGGGCTGGGCTGAAGTGATGATCCTCCTGCCTTAGCATCTGGAGTGCGGGGGTGCCCCAGCACACCTAGTTTCAACTTTTTACAATTAAAAAGATTGATGAAAAATGATCTTGAGATGCAGGGTGTCGATCTCAAGGCCAACAGAAACAAACAGATGGGGAGCAAACAAAACCTGGCGGCTCTTGGCTGTGCCTTTCTGCAGCGCTACGGCGTGGCCGTGTTCACTGCGTGGGCTGCGTTCCTCTTACAACCTCCTCAGACACCGAGATTCTTTTCTGGGCATCAGAAAAGGTCATACTTCTTACCCACTTCTGAAGTTAGACTTTGCCACGTGATTAGCTTTGCCAGCAAAACATTAGCAGAAGTGACATTTGGTGTGCTATGCACTTCCTGTCCCCGGCAAGTTGACCGGTGCTGAAGTGGGCATCTAAGTGCCTACGTGCACAGGGCGCTCTTGCCAGTTGTGTGACAGGTGGATGGATGGTGAATGAGCAGTGAGCCTCTAATACGTAACAAGTGTTTCATGTAGAAACATGAAAAAATGTTAGACATCCCTGGCCATTAGATTCTGAACTCAAACCACACTGAGATGCTTGTCTCACTCCAGAAAGGACTGTCACGAAGTCAGACAACGATTCTGGTGAGGGGGGTGTGGGGGACCCTTCTCCATGGTTGGTGGGAATGTAAACGATTACGATCAGTATGGAGATTCCCAAAAAACAAACAAAAACAACCCAAAACTAAAAATCACAATTTCATTTGACCTCGCTGTTCTCCTAGGTGTCTCCCCAAAAGAACTGGAGTCATCCTATTACAGTGATACATTCACACTTGTTCACAGTGGCACAATTTATAATGGTTAAAACGTGGAAACAGCCTTTATGTCCACCAACAAATGGATGGAGGGAATGTGACATGTATGTAACACGAGTACTGCTCTGCCACAGTAGTATAGGTAGCAGAGCTAGACGTGAGGTCGGCAGGGAGACAGGACTGGCCCTCGGAAGCAGCCAGTTTGGAGGTTCACGTTGCCAGAGAAGAAAGCTATCCCACCCACGTGGGATAAATAGTTGTGATTGATACTCCAAATGGACAGCTGCCAGTATTCTAAAGAGGGCGCCAATCTCTCGGGCTGGAGGGCTGAGACTTTAACCCACTTCCCAGGAAAAGAATCTTGAGTCAAAAATTCCTGTTTGATTGTTCCTGCCTTGATTTCTCATTGGATTCCCATTTAATCAGTGTTACCTAAGCAATTATACTTGTCCTCTTATTGGTTGATCATGGCTTTGTCTACTTTGTGCAGTTCCTCACTGTACCAATGTTACCTAAGCTACTGTATTTGCAATGTTACTGGATGCCTATAATTGTGTCCCACTTCAGACCCACCTCACCCCGTGGCTTTGCTCCATAAAAGCCTTGTGAAAAGTAAAGTAGGTGGGCTACCCACTTTCTGGGTTCCCCCTTCTACCTCTCTTAGGCAGAAACTTTCTTTCTCAGTAAAATTTTCCTACTCAAGCCTGCCTTGTTCCTAAAGTTCATTCTTCGATTTTCAGAGAATACAAACTCGTGCTTCAGGTGGGGAGCTAGGCCCTGCTCTGTGTCAACAGCAAAGATAAACTTGAGGCATTTGCAGGAAAATGGATGCACCTCAAACTCTAATAGCAGAGGTTTAAATGTTGTATGGTTTCTCTATATGAAATACCCAAAGTAAAATAAAGAGCAAAATAGAAGACAACAGGAAAACTTCAAGTGGAAAGAGGAACACAGATGGAGGAAGGAGGGAGGGAGGGAAAGGGATGAGAAAAAAAACGAACAAATGGAAACAACTTATGTTAAACTGGAAGTGAAATAAGAGTTGGGAGCACGGGGGGATGAGCACGGAGGGACAGAAGAAGAAGATGTACTATGTACCTGTGCCCACTCCCCAGGTCACGTGACCACTGGTATCCCCGCAGCGTGACTTCGCTCTGCCGACACAGGCCAAGCCCTGCAGTGCGTGCTGCTCTGACCCGGGGCCCATACCGCTTGCTTGTGGACAGGAATGAGGCCTCACTGAAGGAGCTATTTAAATGTGTCTCATCTTACTACCCCAGGGACAGTCCTCGCAGTGCCACCCCCGCTGTGCAGAGAGAAGAGCAGAGGCCCCCACGCCATTAAAGACTCAGCATCTCGGGCAAAGAGAAGGTACTTTCTAGGCACCGTGGGATGCAGCCTGCAGTTTATAAACTTGCACCTCTTAAACATGCAGTGCACCAGGGGGCTGGGAGGACAGACGGCTGGGCCCTGGGCCCCGAGAGTCCCAGAGGGTGGTCTGGGGAAAGGCCCAGTGATGGGCATCTGTGAGGAGCTGTGCAGAGAGGCTGTGGGGAGCAGGCAGGAGCTCGGACCCCTTGCTGGGGGTAGCGCTGAGGCTCCGCTCTCATCTGTCTCTGTGGGGTTTTAGCATTTACCTTGACTGTTCAAATAATTTTTTTTGCCATTTCCAGAGACTAAGCCTTTTCCTGTGGAACTTCTGCTCTCTAATTTATAACAGTGTTTTGTAAATAGGCTATTGCCCAATAGCATGTCTGTCATACTACAGCTGTACAAGACAGTGTTTATAAATCCTGTGTTCATCTACAATTGGGTTTTAGAATTTGGTCAAAGGCCCTGACTTGAATCAGAGCAGTCTTATAAGGCAGAAATGACCCATGCATTTTGCTTAGAAAGAAATCTTCCTTTATGCTCCTGCCGTCTGCGCGCTGCCTCGTTCCCGAGCGAATGCCCCTTCTGCAGGCACAGTCTGCTCTGGAAACCTCAATCCAGCCTCTGTTCCAGCTGTGCCGGGCGGCAGCGGCACACAATGGGCCCTTCCAGGCAGGACAGCAGTCACTCTGGGTACTCGTGCCAGCCCTGAGACAGAGGCGTCTATGAGAGGAAGTCACAGGGCCACGTGGGCCCAGGAGCCGGCTCCGGGATCCCTGCTGAAGGACACAGACCGCCTGGAGCAGTGGTGGCTCGGACACTGAGTGGAGCTGAGTCACAGGAAGTACGCGACCAGGATTTCACCGGGGAGTGAGCCAGCCTGCTTGCCCTCGCCCAACTGCACAGTCATCCCCGAGACTCAGACTGCCATCACTTTCTAAGAGCACCTGGGGACCGACTGACCTTGGATGACCAAACGAGCGAGCGTGAGTGAAGGTCGCCATGTTTCCTCAGCCATGGCAGGACAGGTGTCCTAACATCAAACCCAACAGCCAGCCGCGCGGTGTCTGCCTTGTCAGTCCTGCCGTGGACGCTGGTGGGTACAGTCCTTTGAAAGGCAGAACCTCGCTTTACCTTTTTGTGTCAGAGTGAAGGGATTCCAGCTGAAACAGGCGCTAATCCAGAGAACAAAGGTTCAGGAAAGTTTTACTGAACTCTTTTTTTTTTTTTTTTTTTTTTTGAGACAGGGTCTCACTTTGTAGTTCAGGCTGGCCCTGAGCTCACTATGGTGCCCAGGCAAGCCGCCGCGAACTCAGCAATCCTCCTGTCCCTGCCTCCCGAGTGCTGGGATGACAGGCGTGAGCCACCACATCCGGCACTGTGGTATGCGGTGTTGATTGTTGGTGGGCGTGTCTCCACGCCCAGCATTATATGTGGTAACCGGGGATCGAACTCAGGACCTTGTGCTTGCGAGGCAGACGCCGGCCCCACTGAGCTAACCATCCGGCCCCTGAACTCTTACTGATGCTTCTAACCCATATTAAAAGTAGGATGGCCAAATGCTGCCTCTACTTCTGGGTAACCCTGTGAAAATGACCTTCCACCTGTCTGCACATACACAGCTCCTGCACGTGAAGGAGTTTTCCCCAGATGCCAGCCTGGCGTAACTGGCAAACACCCCCCACCTGGGCAGAGGGTGGCAGTCACACTTCCGGTTCTGCTTCCTCCTCTCCCTATAGTGCAGGCTCTCCCTGTGCGTGGCTGTTGGGTTTCTTACAAGATATTAAATATATCTGTAGAGTTGAAGACCAGCGAAAACTGTCCAGCCGGGGCCGGAGCAAGCCAACAGCGAGCTGCTTCGGACAGCCCTCAGGGGCCCTCTGATCTCTACGGGAGCCGCAGCCATCTATGCTGAACAGAGAAGCACTGTGGGACCAACACCCCTCGCTCACAAGTCTGAGTGGCTCTGGGGCCCTGGCTGCTCACAGCTGTGCATGGACGCACAGGCCACCGGGAGGGACCACACGGCGCCCCAGGACCCCACGCTTCAGCCAGGCTGCCCAGACTTGTTCTCATGGCACACAGAGGTTCAAGAAGACAAGTGTCTAAGGATTCTTTTTGTCTGTTTTTGAGTGTGGCCTCACGCTGTAGCTTGGGTGGGCCTCAAACTCATGACAGTCCTGCCTCAGCCTCCCAAGGGCTAGGCTTATGGTATGTGCCACTGTTCCCAGGCTCTCGCGAGTGAGGCTCTGATCTGGAAACCCATGAATTCCACGGCATCATTTTGGCTCAAGTAAAGCATTATATAAGCCCCCATTCTGAGCGATAAGGAACTGAATTCTTTTTTTTTTTTGAGACAGGGCCTTTTGTAAGTCTGGCCCTGAGCTATGGAGCCCAGGCAAACCACGGACTCAGCAGTCCTGTCTCCGCCTCCTGAGTTCTGGGATGACAGGTGTGAGCTGCCATGCCCAGCACTGTGGTGTGTGGCACTGATTGCTGGTGGGTGTGAGTCACCACGCCCGGTATTACTGTATATGGTTACCTGGGATCGAACCAAGGACCTTGTGCTTGCTAGGCAGGCACTGGAACCACTGAGCTAAATGTCTGGCCCAAGAACTGAATTCTTTAGCCAAAGAAACAAAGCCACATGCCAGGCCGTTTGGCCACAGGAAGCAGAGATGATCTGGAACCATAAAATACAATAAACCCACAGTCTGGGCTGCTCGGGAGGCGCCTGGCTGTTCACCCACCCACACCCTGTGGGAACAGCGGGTGGCCCCCGCCCCACATTCTCAGTACACTGTCGTGAACCTCAGCTGTTACCACGGGGACCCCAGCTGGACGTGTCTACCACAAAGTGCCTGCATGACTGTGAGCAGGAGACAGAAAGCCGTCCCTTTGTCGCGAGATCTGTGTCTCTGGGAAAGCAGGCTGCCTGTCAGGGAAGTATCCCAGAGCCGACTTTTCAGGAGGACAGGGACTCACAGAGGCTGCCTCAGGCTCAGGAAATGCACCTACCTGTGCTTCCTGTTTCCCACTGACCGAGCCCCCTCAACCCTTAGCCGAGCACTTTCTTCACCACAGCCACGGCTCCTTTCCAGGGCAGCTGGGGAGGCTCCACAGCCATTTCTGACTCTCACCCACCTGGCAGCCTTACATGGAGAGTCTGGACCCATCCATGAGAACATTCTAGAAGGTATCGCTTGGTGGCTGTGGGGTGAACTTGGGGGACTGAAGCAGGAGAACTGTGAGTTCAAGCCCAGCCTGAACTACACAGTGAGACCCTGTCTCAAAAAAAGAAAAATTTTATGTAAAATAAAAGGCATCTCTTTTGAACAAAGCCGCTGGCACAGGTACAGCACGGGGCCTGACCAGTGAAGCAAACTGCAGGTCTCAGTCTGCTATAAAGGGCAGCTGTGGAAGGAGAGAGAAATTCTGTCCTCTCCAGGAGGGAAAGGTTCTGAGTCTTGCGCCAAAACCAGCAACCGGCTCAGAGCAACACCTTTGCGAGTAAACTGGACGCCGGGAACCTAACTCAGTCAACTAAGTGGGTGTTCATTCAACTCAAGAAACGCAATGGGAACCCTGGTCTTTGTAAGGGGCCTGAGGAGCGTGGTGCAAGACTGAGCAGGCGTCCTGAGGTCCCAGCCAGTGCGCACAATTCGGCTAGCTTCAGCGGGGGCAGCCTGACCCATCAGCTCCCCCTAGCGGCCAGTGGTGGACACAGCCAACCCTGAGCCATTCTACAGTTTCTCAAACAGGAGGTAAAGGATAGAAAAATGAACGCAACGGTACAAGAATTTCTAAGAGCTGAATAAATGTGACACTTCAGATGGTACTACGTATAGTAATGGTCAATATAATTTCATGTAACTATGGATATGTTCTGGGTCATAAAGTCTAATGCTCCTGTTACAGTGACCGGGGTATAATTTACATTATCCACAAAACCCAGAACAGGATCCAAAAGGATCCTCCCTCATTCCTCATAGCAGGGAATACTGGGAAGGATCACCTTCAAGTGCACTTGGACTCACTCTGGATGAGGGCTGAAGGAGAAGAGAGGCAAAAAGCAGGAGGGAAAGCTGGGCATGGTTGACTGCAGCTGTAGCCTCAGCTACACAGGAGGCCGAGGCAGGAGGATCACCTGAGCACAAGAATTCAAGACCAGGCTGGGCAACATAGCAAGATGCCGTCTCAAAAACAACAGAGGAAGAAAAGAGGAAGAGATACACCCTCTGCCTGTTGAGGGGTTACCAACATAGCTAATTGACCAACCAGCCAGCCACACACACGCAAGGAACCAAGAGCAGGGTGTGGGGCCGGGGGGCCCCGAGACAGGAGCAGCAGGCAGAGCTGAGGGCAGGGAGAAGTGCCATGGCACCCGGCAGGGCCGGTGGACGTCCGTCCTGAGCTGTCGTGCACACAGGGGCCTGGCCAGTGTGCAAGGAATGGGTGTTTGCTGGCGGCAGGCTGGGCCGGGACACATGCGTGCTGACAACTCACTGCCTCAGTTTCTTCCTAGAACCACACAGCCGTGGACCACGAAAGTTTCAGTCAGCTGAGTTCTCTCTCTTGTCATTACTCCTTTTATTATGCCCAAGGGATTATTGTAGAAAAATACAAATAATATAAAGTTTAGTTTTTTTTATGCATGACCCAGTGGCATCAAGTAGGTTCACAATGTTGTGTGACCATCACCACTACTGATTTCCAGAATTTTCTAACGGCCCAAAACAGAAACTCCACAACTATTAAGTAATAATTGTTCACATTTTCCTTCCCCAGACCTTGATGGCTCCATTTTTACCTCTTTTTCTGTCTGTTTGGGTGATTTTCTTTTTTTGAGACAAGGTCTCACTTTATAGTTCAGGCTGGCCTCAAAGTTTCTAGGGGCCCAGGCTGGCCTTGAATTCTCTGTAATCCTCCTGCCTCAGCCTCCTGAGCACTGGGATGACCGGTACACAACACCATGCCCAGCTTGTTCCTCTGCTTTTGCTCATGTAAGTGGAATCGTAGGATAGCTGTCCTTTTGCAATCAGTTTCTTTTTTTTTTTTTGCTTTTGAGACAGGGTCTCGCTTTGTAGTTCAGGCTGGCCCTGAGCTCACTATGGTGCCCAGGCAAGCCGCCGCGAACTCAGCAATCCTCCTGTCTCTGCCTCCCGAGTGCTAGGATTACAGGCGTGAGCCACCATGTCCGGCATATGTGGTGTTGATTGTTGGTGAGCGTGTCTCCACGCCCAGCATTATATGTGGTTACTGAGGATCGAACTCAGGACCTTGCGCTTGCGAGGCAGACGCTGGATCCACTGAGCTAACCCTCCGGCCCAATCAGTCTCTCTTTTAAGGTTTATCCACATTATGGACTACATTGGAACTTCTTTTTTATCATTGAATCGCATTCCTCTGTGTGGATGTGCCGCCTTCATTCCTTCAGTCACCTCCACATGGATCTCTGGGTTGTCAGCACAGCCTATTTTGAGATGAAGGGACCAGGCCTGACTGGCTCAAAGTAGCCCCATGACTCAGTGAAAAGCCTGATCAGAGAGGCCAGGCCTGCTTCCCCCTGGGCCATTATTGTCATTATTGTGAGCTTTTGAGAACCTGCCTGGCCTTGGCTCCCTTTTAATTCACATTCTGCTCATTTTAATGGTGAAAAATAAAAACAAGCCCCTACACACCAGCCATGCCTGGAGAGCTCGTACGTTATGCCACTTTCTCCTCACCGCAGCCCTGTGAGGTGTTACGGTTCCTCTTTTACAGATGAAAACATGGAAGCATAGAGCGGTTAAATAAGTTGCCCAAGGTCACACAGCTCACAACCACCCGGCCAGGCCCAGCTGGCCCTGAAACCATGCCCTCTGGCACGCTGCCTCTCTTTAGAAAAGCCAGCATTCTTCACCAGAGCCACATTATAGTTCTCAAATTCCAGACAGGAAGTGTCAACTAAGACGCCCTTTATCTGAAATTCAGAAAACCAAGGTTTTTTTCTCCCCTAGGGAGGGGACTGCAGAATTGGGGAACAAATTCTGTGACCAGAATTTTGCAAAGAATTCAGTTCGTGGACTGAGGTACCACCATACTCGACTTATAAGAACATCAATGGCTCCAAGTTCCACATGGGTTTTGAGAGGCAGTGTCTCCTCTGAAGACAGGGCCATTGGAACCCCCTAGGCTGCATGGGCCTCTCACACACGCAAGCCTCTTCGTGAAGACATGGAGGTGTGCACCTGCGGACGCCCTTGCTCCGAAGCCACTTCCGGTAGGATCTAGGCGCCCAGGCCCTACGCTCCAAATGACGATGGTGGCTGTCAATAGGGCTTATCCAGCAGGCCGCAAAGCCCACCAAGTGTCATATAAGCTTCCAGGACCCTGACCTTGTTATACTTCGTGACTCACTGACTAGGAAAACAGAAACTTCCAGAATGAAAACCAGAGAAGATCCATGGCTGCTTTCTCTAAGCCTACTATAACTGGAAAGCAAGCACGGCAATGTCACTGCCACCCCGGGCAGACAGGAGCGGGAGGAAGGGCCTGCTGTCTCCAGTAAAACAAACAAGGACTCCTAATTTCCAGGCTCTGTGGAGCAAAGATATTATTAGGAAGTCTGAGCTCGCGGGGACTCTGTGTCCTTGCAGTGGGCCGTCCGGTTGTCCGGGTCAGGCTGTACCAGCAAGTCTAGGGACTTGAGCTGGTCAGTCAACAAGAACGGGTCGTATTTACCCGCCGCAGTACCTCAGGCTGCAGCTCGGTGAGCCTCCCTCCAGGGGCCCTTCCCGAGCACCCCGCTCCCCACTGCGGGGCGCGGTGTGTGGCCAGCATGGCCAGTGTCACCCACAGCAGAAGGAAGGAGCTGCAGAAATCCTCTGTGTGGGGCAGTCCTGGGCAGAGGGGCAGTTCCGCTCCCACCCCAAGTCAGAGGAGCTGGTGTCTGAGGGTGGAAAGTGGGGACCCCAGCACAAGAGAAGGGCGAACCTCCCCTCCCCGTGCCTTTGTATTCCACTAGGGCCCATAGGGACTGAACGACGCCATCTTCTCAGTCCACCAAATCAACTGCTAATGTGTTCGGGGCCAGAAACACTGCTGCAGACACAACTCGGAAATGTTTCGCCAGCCACATGGGCATCCTTGGCCACGATGACTTATCAGCTAACTCTCAGTCCTCCTGCCTAGAAGAGTTTGCAAAGAGGCACCATGCAATGGTTTCGCCCAGGGCTGAGGTAAGGAGGAGCCATCCAAGTAAAGACAGCAACGCCTGGTGGCAGTGTACAGACACAGTGGAGTCACGAACAGCAGAAGGAAGGAGCTGCAGAAATCAGAGAAACTTTGACCAGAAAGAGAAACTTCTAGAACAAAAGCCAAAAGCACTTACAGCGGCTTTCTCTAAACCATGATAGCAGGACAAGCAAGTGGTGTTATGAAATCCCGGAGCTCCTGCTTGAGAAAGGGCCTGGTCACCTCACCCAGGTCTGCGGTCAGTCGGTCAGTCAGTCAGTCGCACTGGCTCAGGGGAGGGAGATGTTCCCCGCGGTCCGGCTGGTTCCCCTCCCCAGAGCAAGGGCTCTCGCTAGGAAGCACCTCTTCTGATTGCCCTGAGCGGGGCTGGGCCAGTGGGCACCGGGTGAGCTGCTGGCGGTCACACAGGAGCGTCCCCTGTGGCACTGAGCCAGGCGGGCTGCTATGAGGGGGACAGAGAGAGAAAAGCAGCCCACGGACAGTGAAAATCTGACTCAGTGGCTGCGTCTGTGGGGTGTGGGGTGCGGGGTACCCCCAAGAGTCAGGATCCACTCCAAGGCCGTACCCGGGGCTCTGTTCACGCCGTGTTGCTCTCTGACGGGCGGCTCACCACCCCTCTAGCGTGCCGGGCTCCTGTCCTGCGCCTCCTGCCCCCACGTCAGCACTGGCTCTGCCGCCGCCACCGCCTCCCAGGTGACCGAGCCCGGGCGGTGTTAACCCTTCCCACTCCCCAGCCACCGCTCAGCACTGCCACCCCCGCGCCCACCACGATCCCCAGTTCAGAGCGCCGCCCTCCCTCCTGAGGGGTTCACATGGGCCACCCCAGCGCGAGTCTTGTCCCCGTCGTGGTCAGAGCATTCCCGTTAGAGCTCCTGGAAGCCTCTGCGCGCTTCCTTCCTAGGCTGCCATAAGAAAGCTGCTCTGTGGTTGGGCTCCGGCCAGCACGCCCCTCCAAGCCAGCCAAACCTGAAGCCCCAGGGCCAGCCATTTTATTATCTCTTTTTATCTTTTTCTCGTCTTTTGTTGTTGCTGAGGCACCGGGTGTCGAACCCATGACCTTTGCAGTGAGCTCCAGCTCCAGCTCTAGCCCTCTTTCACATTTTTTACCTTGATACAATGTTATGATTTGGATGTAGAATCTCCCTAAAAGGTTCATATGTTCAGAGGCGGATCAGCAGATAATCCACGCAGAGCTCAGAGGTGTATGTGCCGTCAGCAGGTGGGGTCTGGTTGGAAGAAGGGGTCCCCAGCTCCTACCTTTTCTCTCTGCTGCCAGCCTCCCCTTATGTGCGAGGCTATCCTTTGCCCAGGCCCTTCGGGAATGCTTCTGCCTTGAAGTGAGCTGACCAGGGACTGCAAATATGAGCTAATAAACCTTCTCCGTTAAGTTGTGGATGTTGGGTATTTCATCCCAGTGACAAAGTAACCAAGACAAATCTGTCCAAGTCACCAAATTACCCAGGCTGGGATTGAACACCAGGCCCTCCAACCTCAGCCTCCCAGACTGCTGAGATCACAAGTGTGAACCACGACCCCTAGCGGTCACTGTTTTATTACCCACAGCTTCTCAGCGTCCCGAGTGGAGCTGAGGACCTCGGAGGTGTCTCACACGGCCAAGGAAACAGCATCTGAGTGACAGACAAGTGCGGCCTCAACCAGGGTAGGAGGAGAGCAGCGAGTCTGCGGCGGGCCGTACGGGGAGAGCGCAGGAGCGACCGAGTAACTCTCTCCCGGTGTATCCACACAGCCGGGGGACAGCAGTCCTTCTGGAGCCGGCATTCACTGTAACACAGGGCCAAGCAGGCAAAGCCTCAGCCTCCCTCACAAGGCCCTGCATGGCGCGGCCCCGGCACCACAGCTCTGTACTCGGGTACTGGCCTTGAATGTCTCAATAGACCGGAAGCCTGACCCTAACTCTGCTAAGGGTTTCTGCCCACCGAGGAGGTTTCAACAGCCAGTCACTGCGGCGAGCAGAGGCTTCAGGCCTCGTGCGGTCAGACAGAGGGCCGCTTCGTCCTCGAAGCCTGCGCCACACTCCTCAGGCACAGCCATCTCCTGCGACGCCCTGCAGACCTCACCTTAAAGTAGGCCGAGGGCCGACAGGGGGCCGCAGGGCCCACTGAGCGGCAGGAGCTGCGGCACCTCGCACACGGGACCTGGGACGGGCGGGAGAGGGGCCCGTTCGCTCCTGTCCGGTACTTGTGGAGACACGACCCGCTTCCCAGTCTCTAAACCACTGTCGTGCCAAAGCAGGAACACCACTTAAATAGACTTGTGCAAAAAATTAATAGGTACACATTTTCTGTAGCTGCAAGAAAGATATTTTCTCTCCAATAAAATCTAATGAAGTCTTATTTCTTTTAAAATTCAGGCAACTTTTTAAAACGTCACCATGAAATATTTCTAAAGGAAATGCCACAAAACTTTATTCTTAATAATTTCTTTCACACCTCTAATCCCATCTACTCAGGAGGCTAAGGCGGAGAGGATTGCAAATTCAAGGCCAGTTTATCTCAAAATGAAATTTAAAAAGGGGTGGGACTGTAGCTCACTGACAGACATTTTGCGTATCATATGTGAGGGCCTGAGTTCAATCCCCAGTACACAACACGTGTGGACATACGACTATTTAAAAAAATGATTTTTCTGGCCAAAGAAACACATGAAAAACATGTTTGACACCTCTGGCCACTAGAAAAACACAAATTAAAACAATACTAGGATTCTATCTTACTCCTTGAAGAATGACCATCATCAAGAAATCCAACAGTAACAGAGGCAAGTGGAGCTGCAGGGAAAGGAGCCCTTCTACACGGCCGGAGAGACCCAGACTAGTGCTGCCGTTACGGAAATCAGTATGGAGATTCCGCAAAACCCAAACCAGCAATTCCATTGGACCCAGCTGTTCCCCTTGGAAGTATTTTCCTGGAAGCGTTCAAGACATCACAGTACAGTGATACACACATGTCATGTTTATAGCGGCGCAACTCACTAAATAGCTAAATCCTCCAAGGGGCCCGTCTGTCCATCTACAGTGGATGGATAAAGAAAATGTGGCCTTTGAACACCACTGAGTACCACTCCGGCATGAAGGAGGATAAACTTGAGCCACTTGTAAGAAAATGGATGCACTTGTGTCTGTAACATTAAGTGAAATACATCACACACAAGCTTAAATATCACATGGTTACTCTTATATGAGAAACGCAAAATATAAATGAAGTGGAAAATGAAAGATAGATAATAGGGTGATATTAGCAAATGGGAAGGGGACCAAGAGATGGGGGGGTGAGAAGAAGGGGAAAAGGATATAAAAAGTAGGGTACGTGACCAACTTCCCATGGGAAACAAGACTATTATATGCTGCAAACATGCACTAACAAAAATAGAAACAAGTTTTTCTTCAGCCAGGACTGACGGCACACGCCTGTACTCCCAGCACTTTGGGAAGCCATAACAAGCGGACTGGGAATTTAACCCATCGGGGCAACTGATGACTTAGCCAGATCCTGTCTGAAAATAAAAAATAAACACAATCAAAGGATGTAGCTCAGTACGAAGGCCCTAGGTTCAATCTCCAGCAACAGAAAGACTTTTCCTTTTCTTTTCTTTCTTTTTTGCAGTACTAGGGATCGAACTTGGGCCTTTGTGTGTCCAAGGTTAGCGCAGTAGCACTTGAGCTAAATCCCTAGTCCCCAAAAAGACTTCCTCTGAAAATACAAATTTTTTTTTTTTGCTTTTTGAGACAGGGGTCTCGCTTTGTAGTTCAGGCTGGCCCTGAGCTCACTATGGTGCCCAGGCAAGCTGCCACGAACTCAGCAATCCTCTTGTCTCTGCCTCCCTAGTGCTGGGATTACAGGTGTGAGCCACCACGCCCGGCACTGTAGTATGCGGTGTTGATTATTGGTGGGCGTGTCTCCACGCCCAGCATTATATGTGGTTACCGGGGATTGAACTCAGGACCTTGCGCTTGCGAGGCAGGCGCCGGAACCACTGAGCTAACCCTCCGGCCCCTGAAAATACAATTTTAACAAATTTTGCCTTTTATATAGTATTCTACGTAACAATGCTTTTTCTTTTTCTAAATGGCTTTTCCTTTTTTCACTTCCACTTTACGTCTTGTAGTAAAGTATAAAAACTTTATAATTGGGGTAGTTACTTAATAATTATATCTACCCTTTTGTTAATTCCAGAAAATTTAAGTTTTAGAGTAAGACATATCCTTTTCTTAAGAGAGAATGATGCAGGAAGAGATCCAGGAACCATATCCTGCGGATTCAGGCCAACCGTGCCATCTGCCCTGTGACACTCTGCCACCTAGTGCCCACTTCTGGACACTGCAGTCTCCTCAGTATTCCACGGACAGAAAGATGGGTTCTACGCTAGTCACCACACAGACAGCTGGCCCCAGTGCTGTCCACCATACAGACAGCCCGTGTCCACAGACGCGGGCAGCCATGCTGCGGGGAAAAGCAGGAGCTACGCACACCTAACTCAGACAAGGCTTTGAGGAAGCAACTTGGGCTTCATTAAGCCTCGTGGCTGTATTTGTGGAATGTGGTGAGGATGCTTGCCTTTTTGACCCCTAACCGTTATTCAACTTCTCCACAGCGAAATGGGTATTACTCCGCGAAGAACAAATGAAGTATCAAAAAGTGTCTACAGGGGCCAGAGACTTAGCTCAGTGGTTCTGCCTCCTGTCTAGCCAGCTCAGGGTCCCTGGTTCGATCCCTGGTAACCACATATAACAATACCAGGGGTGTAGACTCACGCCCACTGGCAATCAGTACCACATAGCACAGTACCGGGCATGGTGGCTCACGCCTGTGATCCCAGCACTCAGGAGGCAGAGGCAGGAGGATTGCTGAGTTCCAGGATTGCCTGGGCTACATAGTGAGCTCATGACAAGCCGGAACTACAAAGTGAGACTCTGTCTCAAAAAAAAAACACACAAAGCTGTCTACAGGGTCGGAGGGTTAGCTCAGTGGTTCTGGCGCCTGCCTCGCAAGCGCAAGGTCCTGAGTTCGATCCCAGTAACCACATACAATGCTGGGCGTGGTGACTCATGCCCACCAGCAATCAATACCACATACCACAGTGCCGGGCATGGTGGCTCACACCTGTAATCCCAGCAGTTGGGAGGCAGAGGCAGGAGGATTGCTGAGTGTGAGGCTTGCAGAGCAACATAGTGAGCTCAGGGCCAGCCTGAACTACAAAGCGAGACCCTGTCTCAAAAAAAGAAAAGAAAAAAAAACCGTCTACAAATCATAAATCAGTAAGTACTTCATGGAATGGTAGAAGAAGGCATGAAATAACTGACTTGGGAGGAGGTCTGGGCCATCAGTCAACCTCTTCCAACACCCAAGCCCTGAGCACAGGGTGGTGAGCACACGGCCTGGGGCACCGAGGAGGCTTGGTCCTGTGAACTGACTTCTGAGGGGTGTGAGTCACAGGAGGGAGGGCCTGAGCCAAGGGGCCGGGGCGGGGGCTGGGGAAAGGAGCATCCCTCCCGAGACTCGGAGCGAAGTCTTCAACTGAACCACAAGGATGTTTTGAACATCTTGCCACAAAGCCAGTGTGCGGCTGATTCATCTCATCCACTGGGCTCAGAAGAATCAACCAGTGTGAGGTATGACTCCATTCCCACCTTCGGAGAAGGACAGTGAAGCCCAGAGAAGCTGTAACTCTCACCGGATGTCAGAAGTGTTCGTGTGTAAGCAGAACCCGTGTTCTCCACACTCTGGAAAGGCCTGCTTCCGCCATAGCACCACGGCCAGGCGCTCGACAGTCTCCAGAGAGGACCTGCTCACAGAACCTATCTGGGCCTGGGAGTCTGCACAGGAGCCATCAGCCTGTAGCTACGACCCCCAGGCAAGGAGCTGGTTTTACTCCTCTTCTCAATCCTCGATGATCCCCCCTACACACACCTATTTGAAGGGTTTGGGGACTTTTTTTTTTTTTTGAGACAGGGTCTCGCGTTGTAGTTCAGGCTGGCCCTGAGCTCACTATGGTGCCCAGGCAAGCTTCGAACTCAGCAATCCTCCTGTCTCTGCCTCCCAAGTGTTGGGATTACAGGCGTGAGCCACCGCGTCCAGCATTGTGGTATGCGGTGTTGATTGTTAGTGGGCGTGTCTCCACGCCCAGCGTTATATGTGGTTACCGGGGATTGAACTCAGGTCCTTGCGCTTGTGAGGCAGGCGCCGGAACCACTGAGTAACCCTCCGGCCCCTGGGGGACTTTTAAAAATACAGATAAATAAATAGCTTTGTTGAACATACTTTACCTTAGAAAACACAATTAGAGTGGAGCCTAACTTAAGACATTTATTTATGGCTGGGCATGTAGCTCCGGGTAGAGGAATTACCTACCACGTACAAAACCCCCAGTTCAATCCCCAGAACTGAAGAAATGTGTTTCACCCTTGGAGGTCACTGATAATCTTTTCCTTCTGTTTTTAAAAGCCGACACAGTATTTTTTTTTTTTTTTTTTTGAGACAGGGTCCCGCTTTGCAGTTCAGGCTGGCCCTGAGCTCACTATGTAGCCCAGGCAAGCCTCCAACTCAGCAATCCTCCTGCCTCTGCCTCCGAGTGCTGGGATTACAGGCGTGAGCCGCCATGCCCGGCACTGTGGTATGTGGTATTGATTGCTGGCGTGTGTGAGTCACCACGCCCAACATTGTACATGGTTACCGGGGATTGAACTCAGGACCTTGCACTTGCGAGGCAGGTGCCAGAATCACTGAGCTAAATCTCTGGCCTGACACAGTATTTTTAAAGTAGTGCATCACTGCAGAAGGTACAAGTATACTGTAAGTATGAGAATGCTAGAGAGGGCAGACGCTGTGGCTGCTCCCACTCTGACGGCCTCCTCGTCCTGTCCTTAGGAGGTCTGTCTCGAGGTGGGCTGGCCCCGGGCTTGCTTCCTATGCCAAAGACAACAGGATGTCACTGTGACAGCGTTACACACCACTCCCTTCCGGTTGTGAAGAAGTCAGTGGTCATTTGGGGCTGACTGGAGCCTCCAACCACATGTCAACGAGAAACCGAGGCCCTGTGTCTGAAAACTCACAGGACGCTGCTGTTAACAACCACGTCAATGAGAAGGGCTCTGTTAGCTCCCAGCCACACAGGCATGGTTGGGGCACCGACTCCCGCAGTCACACACCTTCACAGTGTCTTCCGCTTGGTTTGTCCCCACAGGCTTACACTGAGCATGCCCAGAACGGTCTCTGTCCATCAGCTTCATGATCCTCAACTGAGCTTCCCGGAAGCCTTGGGGTCCAACTTCATCTGTGAATACATGCTGTCTAATCTGGAGTGGAATCTGCCCAGAAATGTGACCGCCATCTTCCCTTCTAGAACTATTAAACCGAGTATGCGTAGGAGTGTACCCACCCCTGAAGTGCTTCCGTGTGCAAATTTG
>PVIC010011018.1:0-42266 GCA_004025085.1 Thryonomys swinderianus
CAAACAGTGTGATGGGCACATAGTACAGAATTGGGGTTCATCTTGTAAGTTTAATAGTCGAGTTAAAGCTAAGATTCACCTGAAGAGCAGTATTGGTGTGAATTTACTTGTGCATTTAGCTTCAATATATATGGTAAAGGCTAGAATTAGTGTTAGGATGCAGTTATGGATACGGATGGTTGGCATACTCCTGAGAATTATGTTTTACGTCTTACATTTAACATTAGGGTTAGAGTTAGGATTAGGATGAAGAATAGTGCACTTAGAATCTTCTCGCATATTGACATTCATTTTCTAATGTTATGATAAAGGTTTCTGTGGGAATCCAAATGATGAGTAGTGTGGTGGGTATATACTGCTGAATCAGGATTTATTTTGTAAGTTTCATGGTAGGGTTAAGGTTCGAATTTAAATGTAGAGTAGTGCTGGTATTGATTTATTGGGTATTAGGCTTCAATTTGTGTGGTAAAGGTTAAAAGTAGTGATAATATTAAGTTAGGGATAGTTTTGGTGTGCATATTCCTGAGCACTATGTTTCACTTTCAAGCTTTAAGATTAGGGTTAGAGGCAGGGATGAGGATGAGGAATCGTGTCATTTTAACATTTCCTGATTATTGGAACTCATCTTCTGTTGTTAGCATTTGAGTTTTTGTTTGGATTAGCATGATAAATACTATGGTGGGTATATACTGTTGAATTACAGTTCATCTTTTAAGTTTCATAACATGGTTTAAGTTAGTATTTGTATGTAGAACAGTGTCACTGTGGGTTTTCTTGTGTATTCAGTTTCAATGTGTAAAGTAAATGTTCAAATTGGTGGTAGGAAGAATTTACTGATAGGGATGATGTGCCTAATTCTGAGTATAATGTGTCACACTAGATTTAGGGTTATAGTTACAGTTAGGTTTAGGATTAGGGTGAAGAATAGTGTCAATCTGATGATTTCTTCTTCTTGGAATTCATTTTCTAATATGATGGTTAGGGTTTCTGTTTGGATTAGGATGAAGAATACTGCTTTAGATATATACTACACAATTAGAGCTCATATTGTAGGTTTGCTAGTAGGGTTAAGGTTAAGATTCAGATAAAGAACAGTATCACTGTGCATTTACTTGGATATTGTGATTAAATTTGTATGGTAAAGGTTAGAATTAGTGTTGGGATTAAATTGTGGATAGTGTGCATATTCCTGATTATTATGATTCACATTCTAGGGTTAGGGTTACTTTTAGGATTAAGGTGAAGCATTGTGTCACTTTGATTACTAATGCGTATTGGCACTCTTCTATTTTTAGGGTTATTTTTCTGTTCAGATTACCAAAATGAATAGTGTAATGGCCATATACTACAGAATTGTGCTTTATATTTAAGTTTCATAGTCGGGTTAAGGTTTTGTATTCAGATGAAGAGTAGTGTCAGTGTTGATTTACTTGGGTATTGAGATTTAATTTGTATGGTAAAGTTGATAATTAGCATTAGGATTAAATTACCCATAGTGTTGCTGTGCAAATTCCTGTGTATTATGTTTCACATTATAGGTTTAAAGGTTTAGAGTGAGAATTAGGGTGAAGAATAGTGTGACTTTGATTTTCCTGACAATTGGGATTCATTTTTCTATTGTTAGTGTTAAGAGTTTCTGTTTTGTTTGGGATACCAAATAGTATCATGCCTGTATACCACTGAATTAAGGTTCATCTGGTAAATTCAATAGTAAGGTTAACATTAGGATTCAGATGAAGAGAATTGTCTGTGTGGATTTACTTAGGTATTGAGCTTCAATTTTTATGGTGAATGTTGGAATTAATATAAGTATGATGTTACAGATAGAGTTGATGTACATATTACTGAGTATTATGTTTCACATTCTAGTTTAAGAATTAGGGGTAGGGTTGGCGATTTAGCTCAAGTGGTACCGGACCAACCTTGAACACACAAGGGCCTGGCTTCGATCCCCAATACCACAAAAAAATGAGGGCTAGGATTAGGGTTAGGATTAGGGGAACAATCTTGCCATTTTGATTATTTCTTCTTATTGGGATTCAATTTTTATTGTTAGAGATAAGTTTTCTATTTGGATTAGAATCACAAATAGTGCAGTAGTGTATTCTACAGAATTATAATTCATCTAATAATTTTCATAGTAGAGTTAAAGTTAAGATTCTGATGAATAGTGTCAATTTTGATTTTCCTGGGCTTCAGTTTGTATGGCAAGAGTTAAAATTAATGTTAAATTTAAGTTACAAGAGGGTTGGTGTGCATATTCCTGAGGATTATGTCTCACATACTAGGTTCAGAATTGGGATTAAGATTAGGGGGAAGAATAGTGTCATTTTTAATTATTTCTGTGTATTGGCATTCATAATCTATTGCTAGAGTTTCTATTTGGATTCAGATTACAAATAGTGTGTTGGCATATATCACAGTGTCATAGCAGGATTAAGTATAGGATTTGGATAAACAGAAGTATTGGTTTGGATTTGCTTGTGTATTAAGAATTTGAATGGTAACAGTTAGAATTAGTATTAGAATTGTTACATGTAATGTTTGTGTGCATGTTCCTGAGTGTTATGATTCACGTTCTAGGTTTAGGATTTATGTTAAAGTTAGGGTTAAGATTAGGGTGAAGAGGGCTGGAGGGTGGCTCAGTGGTTCCAGCGCCTGCCTCGCAAGCGCAAGGTCCTGAGTTCAATCCCTGGTAACCACATACAGTGCTGGGCATGGAGACTCATGCCCACCAACAATCAATACCACAGACCACAATGCTGGGCGTGGTGGCTCACGCCAGTAATCCCAGCACTCGGGAGGCAGAGAGAGGATGATTGCTGAGTTCGAAGCTTGCTTAGGCTACATAGTGAGCTCAGAGCCAGCCTGAACTACAAAGCTAGACCCTCTCTCAAAAAAAAAAAAAGATTAGGGTGAAGAATCATGTCACTTTGATAATTCCTGGGGTTGAGATTCAATTTCTATTGTTAGACTTAAGGTTTCTGTGTGTAGTAGGATGACTATAGTGTAGTGGGTGTGTACTACAGAAGATTTCATCTAGTATTTTTCATAACATAGGTTAGGAATCAGATAAAGAATCTTGTCTGTGGGGATTTAAGTATTCAGATATAATTTGCATGATGAAAGTTAGAATTAGTGTTAAGATAAAGATACAGATAATGTTAGTGTGTATATTCTTGAATATTATGTTTCCCATGCTAGGTTTAGAATTAAGGTTAGAGTTAGTGTGAAGAACAGTATCACTTTGAAAATTAACGTGTATTGGCATTCAATTGCTATTGTTAGAGTTATAATTTCTATTTGTATTAGGCTAGTGAATAGTTTCACAGAAGAGTTAGTGTTAAAATTTAGGTGAAGAGTAGTGTCAGTGCAGATTAACTTGGGTGTTGAGCTTCAGTTGGTATGGTGAGGTAGAGCATTCATTTTATGATTAACTTATCAATAGTATTCTAGGGTTAGTATTAGGATTAGAGTTAGAGCTAGGATTAGGATGAAGATTAGGGTGTCAATTTGATAATTCCTGGGGATTGGGATTCAGTTTCTATGGTTAGGGTTAGTGTTTCTATTTGGATGAGGATGATAAATAGTGTGGTTGGTGTATACAACAGAAATAGGGTTCATCTGGTAAATTTCACAATAGTGGTAAGGATAGGATTTGGATGAGGTGTCTTACATGTGTAAATTTGTATCCATGTTAAGATTCACTTTGGGAGGTTAGAATTGCTGTCAACAGTATGTTCTGGAGAGTGTTGGTGTACACATTCTTGTTTATTATGGTTCACATTCTAGGTTTAGAATGAGGGTCATGGTAAGGGTTAGAGTCAAGAAATGTGTCTCTTTGATACTCTGTGTTTGGATTCTATTTTGATTGTATTTTTTAGCATTTCTGTTTGGATTGATATGAGCAATAGAAAGTTGAGCTTATCCTACTGAATTTGGGTTCATTTTGTAAGTTTAATAGCAGGGTTAAGATTAAGACTCCCATGAAGAATACTGTCAGTGTGGAGTAATTTGGGTGTTAAATTTCAGTTGGTATGGTAAGGTACAGCCTTCATGTTAGGATTAAGTACAGATAGTGTTGGTATGCATTTTCCTCAGTAGTATAGTTTAGATTTTAGGTTTCATGGTAGGGATAGGGTTAGCAATGTTACAGACAGTTGCATCCTTCTAAGCACTTTTTTAACATTCCAGGTTTAGGGTTGGGATTAAGAAACAAATAGTGTTGTGCATATTTCTGAGAAATATGGTTTACATTATATGTTTAGGACTACAGCTACAAGTAGACTAGGTTTATGCTGAAGAATCCATTCATCATGATAATTGTTCCATGTTGGGATTACAATTTGATCATTAGGACCAAGTCTCCAATTTGGATTAGGATGACAAATAGTGTGGTAAGCATATATTACTGAATTTGTGCTTATATTCCAAATATCTTAGTAGGATTAAGTTGAAGATTCAGATAAAGAATAGTGCTGGTGTGGATTAACTTGAGTATTGACCTTCAGTTTGAATGATAAAGGGTAGAATTAGTGTTAGGATTAAGAAATAGAGAACATTGGTGTGAACATTTCTGAGTATCATCTTTGATATTCTAGGTTTAGGACTAGGGCCAAAGTCAGTGTGAAGAATACTGTAACTTTGATACTTCCTGCATGTTGGTATTTTGTTTTGATTGTTAGGGTTCCTCTCTCTGTTTGGATTAAGATGACAAGTAGTGTGGTTGGTGGACACAACAGAATTGGAATTCACCTGGTCAATTTCATAGTCAGCTTAAGGTTAGCATTTAAATGAAGTGTAGTGCTGGTGTGGACTTCCATTAATATTGAGATTCATTTTGTGTAGTAAGGTGTAGAATTAGTATGAGGATTTGGAGATGCATCAATTTGGTGTGTTTATTCATGAGGATTACATTAGACATTCTATGTTTAGCATTAAGGTTAGAGTTAGGGTTAAGATTAGGGACAAGTATCATGTCACTTTCATAATTCCTGAGTACTGCAGTTCAATTTCTATTGTTAAGTTTAGTGTTTCCTTTTGGATTGCAATGACAAATAGTGTGGGTGGGTATATCCTACTGAAATTGGGTTCATCTGGTAACATATCCAGTTAGGGATAATGTTAGGATTCGGATGTGAAATAGTATCAATGTGGATTTACTTGTATATTGAGTTTCAGTTTGTATGGTAAGGGTAGAATTAGTGCTAGGGTCAGTTTCATATAGTGTTGGTGTGCATATTCTGAGTAAGTCAGAAATGACATGAGACCTTGACATTCCAATGACATGCTAAAGTCATACATGCCAGAAATGAATCATGATCTCATTGTCGCAATTGTGTGTTGATCATGGCAATTTCATGTGAGAAATGCCATGTGACTTCAACATGCAAATCAGATGAATTTGGTGTCCATACACATGAGTATTCAGGTTCACTTCCTAATGTTAGGGCTTTATTTAAGATTTGGTTAAATGTTAGTAATAGTCTTGATGCACATATACTTGAGCACAAATAGATTTCCCTTTCAAGATTCAGGATTAGGGTTAATATTAGGGCTAGGGACAATATTCATCGGCATTACCTGACTATTGGGGTTTGGTTTCAAGGATTAAGATTAAGATAAGAGTTAAGGATAGTGATGGCATGTATATATGTGAGTATTTGAGTTCAATTTCTAAGATAAAGGTTGGGTTAAAGTTTAAGGTTAGGGATCATGTTGGTGTGCATCTATGTGAGTACTGGGATATACTTTCTAGGGTTAGGGCTAGATGTAGAATAAGGGTTAGGAATAGTGTTGCTATACATACCCCTAGGCATTAGAGTTCACTGCCTATGGTTAAGGTTATGGTTATGATTATGATTACTGTTAGGTGTAATATTGCTGTTCATATACCTGAATATTTGAGTCTATTTCTAGTGTTAGGTTTAGGATTAGGAGCAGGGTTTGCCATAATGTTGGTGTGATTATACATGATTATTAGGGTTCAGTTTTTATGGTTAGAGTTAATGATAGTGTTGGTGTGAATATACCTGAGTATTAGGGTTCAGTTTCTCAGGTTGAGCTTAATTTAAACTTCAGGATTATAAACAGTGTTATGCATACAGTGGAGTTCTGTGGTTCAGTCTCGGCCATTAGTGTTAAGGATAGTATTAGCACTAGGTTTATCATTAGTGTCAGTGGGCATGATATTTTCAGAATTTAAGGGACATTAGTCAGAAGTTAAAGCTATTGTTGGGTTTGGGTTTTAGCTCAGTGGTTCCAGTGTCTGCCTGGCAAGCAGAAGTCCCAAGTTTTATCCCCAGTACCATATACCACAATGCTGGGAATGGTGGCTCACACCTGTAATACCAGCACTTGAGAGGAAGAAGCAGGATGATTTCTGTGAGTTTGAAGCTAGCCTGGGCTACATAATGAATTTAGGGCCAGTATGAGTTACAAAGTGAGACCCTGTCTCAAGAAACAAAACAATAACAACAACAAAAACATGCTTTTTCTGCACCTGTTGAGATGGCCATATGGTTTTTGTCCTTCAGTCTGTTAATATAGTGTATTACATTTATTAATTTACATATACCTTGCATCTGTGCATATGAATCCAACTTGGTCAAGGTGTATGATCTTCTTGATGAGTGTGTTTATTCTACTTGTGAGTATTTTATTGAGCATTTTTGCATCATTGTTCATTAGAGAGATTGGCCTGTAGATCTCTTTTTTGGTTGGGTCTTTCTCTGCTTTTGGAATCAAGGTAATGTTTGCTTCCAGGAATGAATTTGTGACTACTGCTTCCCTTTTGATTTCATTAAAGAGTTTGAGAAGTAGTGACGCTAATTTCTTTAAAAGTTTCGTAGAATTCAGCAGTAAAACCATCAGGACCAGGGCTTTTCTTTGTTGGTAATTTTTTGTTGTTGTTGTTTTTTTAATTTTCAATTTCACAAATGTATTAGTGGGATATTTAACATGTACCCATGTTCATAGCAGTTCAGTTTGTGATAGTTAAATCATAAGAACAACCCATATGCCCATCAACTGGAGATGATAAAGACAGACATATACACATATAATGAAGTATTACTCTGGCATAAAGAATGGTAAGTTTGAGTCATTTAAACTCAAATGGACATACCTTGAGGACACACTAATAAGTTAAATAAATAGGTTGCAGACATATAAATACTATATCTTTTCTCTGGCATAAGAATCTATATGTAAATGAGTTCTAGAATGTATTATAGATTTTATAAATAGAAAATATTCAAAAGGAAAGGGGTAGGGGAAAGTAATGAGGGGAAAGAATAAATATATTTTTTTAAAAAGAAAGTATATGTATATAGGGGATGGAAGGTTTGTAGGGTGGGTAGGGATACGGGTAAAAATGAGATTCAATTCATGTCATATACTGGTACAAATTTCCCAATGTTGCATGTGATCATGAAGTGTATATAAAATGTACCCATAACGAATTCAATTTTTTAAAAAAGCTGCTGTTGATCTAAATGTGAGGTACTTTGGTGGATACTTGGTAGGTGGATGTGTCTATAATCTGAATAAATTCAAGGTCTTGGATTTAGCAAAACAAGTTTGGTTTTAAGAACTATAATTTCCAGTGGTCCTTAAATGAGCAGTGCCTAAACAAAGATAAGAAAAGCTGCTATATGCTAAGAGTGCTGGAGGAACTTCTGAGCTATATAGGACTGATCCCTATAAGATTATGTCTTTTTAATATGTAAACTTTTGAAAAAATAAAAAACACCAACCTCTTCAACTAATGAAATAAGTAGACAAAGAAAGTAAGAAAGAGAAAATTTTGACACAGAAAAGTAGTACTCTTTAATTTAGAAAGGTTTGTAAAATGGCAGATATAATATAGTCCACTGCCCTGTCGAATGACAGATATAAGAATACTCTTATGATCTGAGAGGTTTCTTAATATAGTCTGGTATTATTTGTTACTCTTAGTTTTTATACATTCTTTAATAACCACACTTTATGATTAGTGCAAACAAACCATGTCCATGTTTGACTTGTTTGATTCAAACTAGACAGAATTTTTGTCATACACCTAAGATATAAAAGTTTTGCAAAATATATGATAAATGAAAATGTATTTCAAAAATGTATTCCGCAGCTGTTTGACATGTGTTGTTCTTTCAGCCACATGATAAAATAATTTCACAGTATGCTTGACTCAAATTTGCTTTATCAAATTTACCAAATTATTCAATTTATCAAATGGTTTGCCATTCTAGAAAAATGTGATTTCATGATAATTTGTCAATGCAACTGACCAGTAATATATATCTGACAACTCTGACCCAGAAAAATAAAAACTACTTCAATTCTTTTCCAAAAAAAATTGCTTGAAGTGAGTCAATATACACCAGAAGTTTCTTTTAAAGTTGTGCTTAAGTCAGACTCAGACTGAAAACCTGTGAGAAACTTACCCTCATTTCCACTAAACAGCTTGTGAAAGCATAAAATATGACAAAATATGTCCTTCCTGAGCCGTGGTTAACCAACTTTAATTTTTTCCCAGAACACAGCTCTAACTCTTGACTCCAATGCTTATTACAGACTGAAGTGATGCTTTCTGTGTCCCTGCCCTGTTCCTAGTCTGCATTTGACATTTATTTACTGTTATGCTACATTTCTGTATTAAAGCCATAAAAAAAGAAGATGACCTATGACCTATTTTTGCAGATGACCTGTGGTAGTTTCCCAAGCAATTTTTTCCAGTGTAGAAAACTTTAGAGTCATCTTTTACCAAGTAAATGTATTTTTTTTCTCTTGGAGTTTTGAAACAGAACTAATAGGAAATACTGAATTTACACAAGCTGATCTTTAACAAGATAATTCTAGAGTGTGATGAGAAATAATGGTATCAGCTGAATCATAACTGACTAGCAAACCCTTCCTCTCTGCAGTATGGTGAAATAAATGCATTACAGACCATATAAGTGTTAATGTGTCTATGTCTGAAAGTTTGCTTACGTAAGCCATAAGAATCACCCTAAATGTTTGCTTGGTTTCTTACTTATAAGAGACAATATTCTTTTCCATTCAGTTTTACAAGCTATACTTTAAATTTTCTTGTTTGGGAAATAGGAACTACTGTGATGATAAGTGCACAAAACTAGAGTAAAGGATAGACTAAGAGGCTAGGCTAGATCCAGGAAGAGCTGCCATTGGAAGTCATGTGACCACAGGAATCTCTGAGAATTTCTACCTTATCTGTATCCCTAACAACAACTATTTTGAAATCACAAGTAGGATACCTTTCTTTATCAAACTTTTAGTAAATGGTAGGTAGGATCACTCTTATTCTTGAAAAAAATGCTACATGCTACCTTCTGTGTGACTTTCATGTAAAGCCCCTCCAGTATCTGTCAATTCAGAGAATTAACAGAAAGCATATTCAACCTAGAAATACTTTTATAGTTATTATTTATGTCTTACCCTCAAAGTTCTTTACTTAAATGTACCAGTTCTACTCAAAATTACTTGTCTGTGTATCACTCAATCTCTCTATCTCTCTCTCTCTGTCTCTCTCACACACACACAAGGTTAAAATCATTGAGGGCAATTACAGGTGAGATTGTTTTCTTTAGAGTATAGGAAATAAGCAGCTGTATCACCAGAAGAAAGAAAATGTGAGTCTCAATGGATAGTGAATAAAATACAGCATTATTGAAAAATTAAACACACTACGATACAAATATAATTCATAGATAAAAGAGTGCCAAAATGACAGTTATTTGGAATATACAGTCAGGAATTGTATGAAAAAATCTATAGGAGGAAAGCCCTTTACCTAACTTTCCTTTTTTTTGTTTTTTAGATATTTCTATTCATGAAGCCATAGGATTCTGCGTTCTAGCCTTGTCATCAATGTTCTGTCAAAACAAAAATTGAACTGAGTGAAAATGAATGAGATCCCACCCACTTTTCAGCCATCTGTAAAAGCATCTTACGATCATTCTTCAACCTTCCCAGCTCCCAGTTTTTCAGTTTTTATGATATTTAACTCCCTATATTAAATTTTAAATTTCTTGATTTATTGTCAGTACAGATGTGAGAAAAGGCTGACCATCATCTTTGTTTATAACTCTTTAAAGACAAACAGAAACATTCCGAGTTTTCTATTATTAAGGCTCCCTAAATGATACTGAGCTAAAGCAAACAAACTTTTGTGACTTTCCAAATTAATTCAAGGAAAGTAAAATATGAAATTATATTCTGTCACTCCCTATTCACGCCTGATTCTGAAAGGTTCTCAGTGTTTCATATGGATAATCCAGAAAATAAACATTCCTGATTTCACAGGCAGCATTAGAATGAGCAGGCACTTGCACTGGTTATATTATTTAAATTATTATTTAACTTCCCTAATATCTCTTTAGAACTTGAGCTACTGTGGTTGAAAAAATGATTTAGGAAACAAAAAGGATATAAAATTTTAAATAAAGGTCATTGTCACTTGTGAAATGGGCTGTCAGTTTCACAATTTATCTGAATTTTCTTTTTTTGTGGGGGGGGGGGTGACAGGATCTCGCTCTGTAGTTCGGGCTGGCCCTCAACAAACTATGCAGCCCAGGAAAGCCTCGAACTCAGCAGTCCTCCTGCCTCTGCCTCCCGAGTGCTGGGATGACAGGCGTGAGCCACCACGCCCGGCACTGCGGTATGTGGTATTGATGGCTGGTGGGCGTGAGTCACCAGCCCAGCATTCTATGTGGTTACCGGGACTGAACTCAGGGCCTTGCGCTTGCGAGGCAGGCACCAGAACCACTGAGCTAAATCTCGGGCCCTTATCTGAATTTTCTACCAAACTGGGTGGAGTTGTTATAGGAGAGTCTATCATATTTGTGAAATAAGCTAATTTTAAAAAAGCATCACAAGCCATCAAAAGCGACTTTCTTCTTCTTCCACAGCACGGTGAAGGCCAGGGATAAATTTCAAGAGTTGTTTCCGGACACTCCCCCTTCTGCTCTTCCGGGGCAGGGTCCCAAACATGCTTGAGTAATTGTTCTCCCACAACGGGGACATGGATCCACTGCTGGTTGTGCTAATGCTGCGGTTCCTCCTTGAAGAAGACCTCCTCATAAAATCATCTCCCTCCTTGAAGACAAAGCATTCATCATCAGTACTGGTCTGCCGGCTGAAGGCCCCCCTGCTCAAGTCCTCAGACACACAGGTCTGGTAGCCATCCTCACTGTCCACTGTCATGGAGCTCAGCCAGCTTTTACAGCTGCTCTCACTAGATAAGCGGTGCCGTTCCACGAGGGCTGGGCCGAGCGCAGGCAGGGTTTCAAAAGCTGCCAAGTCTTCCACGTCCATGCTTTCCAAATTTGGGCTGTTACCAGCATCTCCTAGAACACAGACAAAGTCCACTGTGGAATGGATCTGAGTGTCAGTCCCTACAAATAAACACACTAAAATTGATCTTCAAAACAGGAACAAAAACAGTAGGACTGAACGATATTTTTCACTCAGTTTTTACTTGTGTAAATAAGTGACTTTTTGAGCTCATTTGGAAAACTCTGTATTGAGGTTTTCCAAACTATTGTTCGTGGAACACCTGCCAATGGATAGGATCTTGGTTATGAAAATTATGTCATAATAAATAAGATGTTTCAAGTTAGAATTGGATCTAGTATGTACCTCAGGAGTCCAAATGGGTGCTATTGGAAAATAGAAGTTTTAAGAGTTAGAATCTACTAGGAGGTTTTAGATCATAAAGAAGGGATACTTTTGAATTGGACTGTGGCATTTTGGTCTCTTTTTCTCTTTTGCCTCCCAGTCGTAAAGAGTAATTTTTTTGCTATGTCCTCCTGCCGTGATACGCTACTACCAGCCCAAAGTAATGGAACAAGCCCATTGTAGGGTAAACTTACAAAACTGTGGGCCAATATAACGGTTTTGTCATTCCAAAGTAATTTCTATCAGTTTAGAGTGAGAGAAACTAACATACTTCACATGGAAATCATTCAACCCAGCTCACCATGCATTAGCGTGACTTATGAATGCCCAAATGATCATTTCTTAAATATAAGTGATTCTAGAACATTTTAGTAAAATTCTCACAAAAATTTTTACACAAATCCTTGGGAAAATGTCTCAATGACTGTCTCCATTTAGCCTCTCTTATTTTTAGCTATGAACATTGTTAATTATAAAATCATATAGTCATTTGAAATTTGTGACAAATATTTATAAGTCAGAGAATTGAAAGGTATTTATAACAAAAGGGACTTATGAAGTCAGATGTATCCAGCAGTTTCATTATTCTCAGTTTCATCTTAGAATATATAAATATTAGGAGTACTTTTTAATGGCATTGCACTTAGAAAACATATCTGTCCTAAAAATACCTAATAATTTATTTGAAGAAATTTAATTTTTCCCACTTGGCTAAATTTTTTCCTCAAAGCTTCATGACCTACATCTGGGCTTTCCACACCCAACTCTTAATTCCTCATCAACTTTGCCCACAGTACCATTTTGCTTAAACACTACCTGAATTGACTGCTAAAACAAACAAGTGTATATGTAATATTGCCCTTAGAAAATTGTGCCAAAAGTGTCAGTCTGCTTCAAGAAAAATAATAAAACACTAAGCACTCAGAAATGGTTTTGTTTTGTAGCAGTTTGTGGGGAGCAGACCCTGCTAGAGGAGACTTTTCAGGCCTGGAGATCTGCACTGGGTGCTGCACCAACTAGCAGTTGCGAGATCTGCACTATACCAAACAGTGCTGCCCAGCTCCCAAGATGATCTGCGACCTCTGGATCGCTGAATTGGGATGCCTGACTGAGAAGGTAAACGACTTCTGACTTGGACCCCTGACCTCTGTTCCTCAAGTTGGCAACATGTTGTTTTCCTTCCTGTTCCTGTGCAGGTTTGGACTAAATTTGAATAGAGTTAATTAAGTGTGTGCTAGTTGACATCCTTCTCCTGTTTGTGTGCTGATTTCCTGGGTGCTTTGTTCCTGTTTTTCTTCCCCTATAAGAAAAAATGTAACCATTTTTGAGGCCATGTTGGCCCTCTGAAAAAAGTATAAATACAACCTGCTCAATAAACGGGTGCCTGCTCAGTATTGACTGAGAGGTCCTCCAGAGCCCATTTTCCTGTCTTCTCTTTTCTTAATCCGCGCCCCTCAACTTCACGACCCCGCTGTTTTGTCTGGCTGGCTCCGGCAGCAGTTATCTTTACCTGTGCTCTCTGTGATCCTTGGTTGACAGTATAAAAAGACACTGCTCATTTTCCCACTTGATCTGCAAGGTTGAACTTGGCCACCCTTTCAAGGATGAGGCATGTTTTATTTTTGCACAATGCAGACTACTTTATTTAATGTTATGATGGGCTGCTAAATTTTCTTTTTGGAGACCACATGGCTTACAGAATCTCAGGCCTGGGGTGATTAATCTAGTTCCAGAAAATGTAAACTAATAATCTTCCTCATTTCCTCAAAAAAAAAAAAATGTGAAACAATGACGTTATGAGCACCCTGACCTTAGAATTATGTCTCTATCAGGCCATTCCAAAACAAGCCAAGAACTGCCTGCATTCACTGCATAGTCAGGACAGTCCAGAAATAGAGGCAAAGGTTTTTAACATTCTTATGTCTGTGGAAACCAGGAAGTGGCTGAATTGACAAGCTTCAAAGGTTTCATGTGTATATGTTTTAAAGAAACTCCAGAACCCCAGAAAGCTGATCATAAACCTTTTTTAAAATATTAACTGAGCGGGCCGGAGGGTTAGCTCAGTGGTTCCGGCGCCTGCCTTGTAAGCGCAAGGACCTGAGTTCGATCCCCGGTTACCACATATAATGCTGGGCGTGGTGGCTCACGCCTGTAATCCCAGCACTCGGGAGGTGGAGACAGGAGGATTGCTGAGTTCGCGGCGGCTTGCCTGGGCACCATAGTGAGCTCAGGGCCAACCTGAACTACAAAGTGAGACCCTGTCTCCAAAAAGCAAAAAAAAAAAATTAACTGAGCCAGGCTTGGTGGCTCAAGCCTGTAATTGCAGCACTCAGGAGGCAGAGGCAGGATTGCTGAGTTTGAGGCTTGCCTTAGCTACATAGCGAGCTCAGGGCCAGCCTAAACTACAAAGTGAGACCCTGTATTAAAAAACAAAAAAATATTAACTGAAAACATAAAACATGCACATTTCAAACTCATCTTTAAAAATGATTGTAGGGCTGTAGATTTAGCTCAGTGGTTCCAGGGCCCACTTGGCAAGCACAGGGTCCCTGGTTCAATCCCTGGTAACCACATACAACAATACCAGGCATGGTGAATCATGCCCACCAGCAATCAGTACCACATATCACAGTGCTGGGTATGGTGGCTCATGCCTGTAGTCCCAGCACTTGGGAGGCCAAGGCAGGAGGATTACTGAGTTCGAGATTTGCCTGGGCTCCATAGAGAGCTCAGGGCCAGCCTGAACTACAAAGCCAGACCCTGTCTCAAAAGAAAAAAAATTAAAAATTATTGTAATGCAAATATTAAGCTACAAATTGTCTAATTAAATAGTAACTTGTAACTTTTTAGATATGACACTCCACATATTCTATAACAAAAAAAACAACTGTACACAACCCAATTAAAAATGAATAACAGACTTAAGTAGACAACTCTCAAAAGAAGACATAGTGGGCCAGGGATTTAGCTCAGTGGTTCCAGCATCTGCCTGGCAAGGACAAGTTCATGAGTTTGATTCCCTGTACCACACATACACACACTCCTGTAATCCCAGCACTCAGGAGGCAGAAGCCATGAGTTGAAACCTAGCCTGTGTTACAGTGAGGTCAGGGCCAGCCTGAACTACAAAGTGAGACCCCTGTCTCAAAAAAAAAAAAAAACCTAAAAATAAGAATGGCCAACAGGTACATAAAAATGTGCACATTATTAATCATCAGGGAACTGTAAGTGGAGAGCATGATGAGATATCACTTCACTCTAAAAAACTGGTTATTATCAAAAAGACAAAAGCTAGTAAGACCTGGGAGAATGAGAAAAAAAGTAAACCCTAGCATATTGTTGGTAGATATGTGAAATAGTATAGACCTGAAGAATATATAAAGTTTTCTCAAAAAGTTAAAAACAGGACTACCATATGATTCACCAATACCAAAGGGTATATATCCAAAGGAAATGGAATTAGTCTTAAAAAGACACCTGCTCTCCCATGTTTACTGCAGCACTGTTTGTATACCCATAAAAGAGAACTATTCTGTGTCTGCATCAACCGATGGGAAAAGAAAATGTGTACAAATATGCTACAGAATACTATCCAGTCATTTATAAAAGAACAAAATCCAATCATGTACGACAGTGTGGTTAGAACCACAGATCGTTCTGCACAATGTAATAAGTCAGGTACAGAAAGACAACTCCTGCACCCTCTCACACATATGTGCAATCTAAAAATCCTGATCACACAAGCAGAAAGGAGAATGGTGGGTACAACAGGCTGGGCACAACAGTAGGTAGTGTGGAGAGGTAAATTGCTCAGTGAATACCAGATTAGTATTATAGAGGAGCAAGAAGCTATGGTGTGCTTTATTCACCAGTAGGATAATGACAAGTAACAATAAGGGAGTGTGTATTGCTATAAACTAGAGAAAGGAATGCTTTCACCACAAGAAAATGATACACAGCCGGGCGTGGTGGCTCACGCCTATAATCCCAGCATTTGGGAGGCAGAGGCAGGAGAACTGCTGAGTTCGAGGCTTGCCTGGGCTCCATAGTGAGCTCAGGGCCAGCCTGGACTACAAAGCTAGACCCTGTCTCAAAAAAAATGATACATATTTGAGAAGATAGCCATTTATCCTGATTTATACATGTACATTTATCCTGATTTCTACATGTATAAAGTATATACATGTATCAAAACATCAATGTATATGTTTTATGTGCAATTTTATTGTTTTGATGTGTCCATTAAAATAAAATTGTTTCTTTTCAGTAAATAAAGTGGCTTAATAGTTACTCTAGGTTATAGAAATTTCAACTGTTATTTTAAAGAAGACATAATCTACATATCATACCCAAAGAACTAATGATTTCAGTCAATTCTTTCTACACAAAAGTTCATTCCTCAGGTCGTATCGGTCACACAACAAATAACAAATCAACAAACTTTAAACTCAGCCCTTTCCATCAGAGCACACAGTGGCAAAATCTACGTATTACTGTTGTCTTACACATGTCTGACTTGGTGTTGGGACTCTTGAGAAAGGATTTCTCTGCATAAATGTAGTAGGTGAGAGTTCCACTAAAAATGTAACTTTTCCCATGTCCAGTGGCTTCAGAGAACTAACAGTCCCTCACTGTGATCACTTTAAAATTTTAATTTACAATTTAAGAAAAATAACAATTCAGTTGCTGAATGGAAGAAAATTCAGTCTTTCTGTCTGTTCTAAAATCACCAGACACATCTTGCAAGTGCATGCAACTGTGTGCTTCTGTTTTCATGTACATATAGGTTCCATGTATGGTGAAGGAAGTGTGACTTCACTTACTCCTCCTCCAAATGCACAGGCCACATGTGAGTTCATATCAAAGAAATACAGACTGGTATCTTTGAATGATGTGAGGCAAGTTTTCCTTGCAATAAAATAATCTCAACCCATCTTACAAACAGAAATAGCGAAAAGATGAAGTGAGTATGTGGTTTCTGAGCAGGAAGTCATCTTACCATGAAGCAGGCGTTGTTCCTGTAACTGAAGTGACTTGAACTCCACCCATTTTTTCTTCAAGGTTTGCTGTGACAGAGAAGAAAAACAAAAGTTCTAGTTATTAGGAAACCTCTGAGAAAATAGCAATTTAATTCTAAAGGTTGTCTTATCATTAAAAGTTTCTTCTTTCCATTTAGTACTGCCAGTTCCTCTTGTTAATTTAAAAGAGGTAATACTATTTTCTCAAGGAATAATGTAGTGACACCAAACATATTCTTTTAAAACACAAGAGAAACAATAAGATAGATATATTTTTGTTTAAAACAAGACCTGATTGTTTAGCTTTGTGAGAGCTTACTAGCTGTATGTTCAAGGACCTGCATATTAGTAGTAGTCCCCAAAATGCACAATGGAGTTGATAACAGAGCCTAACCCTAGTAGCTTCATACTGAGTATAAATGTATAAACTATTTAGAATGGTGTCTATACCTTACCAAAGGCTCGATAATCACATAAATCCTGGGACACTAAAATAAATTTTTTCTGAACATCTATTCATTCTCCAGAGGTAGAAAGAGAACAGACCTCTTCTCAAAGATTTAGAACACTGCTAAGTGTTAAGACACTACAAACACCCTGACTTCTTCACTGCTTCCTTTCTTGGTTGATGCAACACAGGAGAATAGTGTTCCATGGTGAGATTGAAGTGACTCACAACAGCCGAGACAGCACATAAAGCCAGGCCTCACATGCAGAGTAGCAATGGACATTGAGAGCAAAACAGGCAGCAGCAGAAGGTACCTGACAAGACAGGGTCACAGGCTTCCTCTCCCTCCCAGTCCCTGTCCTCTCCAACCCTTTCCTCACCATTCTAGGGGCCCACGCCAAGCCTAGCCAATAGATATCAGTCAGATTTATCATGCATACATATCCTAAAGTAAAGAAAGCTAGTTGGAAGGAAGCAGCTCTTTGGAGAAGCACCCTGGAGGGAGTAGATGAAGGCTAAAAAGGAAAAATAAAAAGGTACGCTTGAGAAGGAAAAGCCAGAGAGATCTAAATTAATAAAATTATGAGAACACCAGTTTTTGTAGAATGGGAAATATCCAAAAGAAATTTGGTGTGGGAACGTAATGAGGGGAAGGAATAAATATGATTTGGGAAAAAATAAAAGAGTATGTATATAGAGGGTGGGGAGGGGGTGGGTGGGCAGGGATGTGGGTAAAAATGAGAATTGACCTGTGTCACATATTGGTACAAATTCCCCAATGTTGTGTGTGATTGTGAGCTGTGTATATAATGTACCAATAAAGTTTGCTGAATGACGCAAAAAAAAGCACAAAGGGAAAATTCCTCACTGGTCAAAGACTGAACAATAGCTGATCAACCTCATTCCATCCTTTACAGTAACATTTAAGAGCGACCCTAGTGGCTGCCAAGGTAGTATCCAAGCAATGAAACAAAATGATCAAATGCTTGACTGAAGGAATTTCCTAACATTTCTAAAGCATAGTACAGTTTTGGACACAGCTTTTGTTACCTTGTAAATCTGTGGTTCTGTGAAAGTCAGAATCAGGAACCCATGGAGTGTGTATAGGACTACCTGAAACTGGTTTATGTATGTATCCCTTTCACTCTGAAGGAGACTTACCTTCTATCCAGTAGAAGAGCTTAAGGATAATTTGACAATAGAAACTAAACATAGAAAAAGAAGCAAAACTTCTGCACTTAATATTCAAAAATAGGTTAGAGCTTGCCATATGTTTTTGTGAACGTAAAGATTTTTAAATAGCTAATTTGTTGATCTGGGCCAGTCATCTAAGTATGTCATCACTTACACCAACAAAATGACAGAGTAAAAAGCAGATGTGTCAAAAGACTAAAAGTTTTTACTGTGTCACCAAGTTAGTTTCCTTATTTTCTTCAGCCTATTTCTTCATGTGTTATTAATACCATAACTGTGTATATGAACAAATCTAAAATCTCATCAAAACATACCAATTAATGCACATGTGAGGTTAAATCATTTTTGGGCCGCTTCATCTACCTGGGCCCAGGTCAGTGCTTGCTCTGGTTGAAATAGTGAAATAATAATTGAATATTGTTTGAAAGAATACACAAAAGATGGCTTTCTAAAATAATCTTCAATTATCACACATTGGATCAGTTCAATGTTCATTTCTAGTGTTTCCATTCTACATGACACTCACAACTTTCCTATGGCACTCTAGTATTTTTATTGGACTTTCACAGATAACATGCTATTTAATTTTTATAATTTCACTAAAACATTATGGATTCGAAAATATAATTTATATGGAGCAAATATTTCCCAAGAGCTATAAACTTAATAAGTAGCAGAGCTAGATTAAAAACTTGCTTTCTCAGCTAGTTTATTCAAGGTGTGGTTTTCATGTTGTACACTTGAATCATAGGTTAAGAAAAAGGGAATCCCTATAGCTGAGTAAGAAGGGAGTATGTTTCTAAGGAAGAGCTTTTGGTCCCACAGAAAGTCTTTAAGGGAATAGACTGTTCACATAAAAAGTAAATGTCATTACAGAAAAGAGAACCTAGTCTAACAATGATTATAGGTCAAACCCAGATATTACAGTTGAAGAGATGAGCTGGGACTCTCCATAATTTCAAAATCAGAAGTGACACAGAAATGCAAGAGGCAAGCAGCAATGAATTTCAGGGTCCACTGGACCTAAAAAAGCAGAAAAAGGTACCTAGAAATTTGCAATCTATGGCTATACAGGTTTAAGTGCATTTATTTATTTATTTATTTATTTATTTATTTATTTATTTATTTATTTATTTATTTACTTACTTACTTATTTATTTATTTTGAGACAGGGTCTCGCTTTGTAGTTCAGGCTAGCTCTAGCTCACTATGTAGCCCAGGCAAGCCTCAAACTCAGCAATCCTACTGTCTCTGCCTCCTGAATGCTGGGATTACAAGCCTGAGCCACCAGGCCTGGCACTGTGGTATGTGGTGCTGATTGCTGGTTGATTGCTGGTGGGCGTGAGTCTCCACGCCCAGCATTGTATGTGGTTTCTGGGGATCGAACTCAGGACCTTGCACTTGCGAGGCAGGCACCGGAACCACTGAGCTAACCCTCTGGCCCTAAATGCATTTATTTGAAGCAGGGGATTGAGTGAGTCAGTTTACTTGAAAAATCAGTGTTGACTGAAGTTTCCACATAAGAATAGGAAGCTGAAAAAGGTACATCTGCTGGCATTGAGAGAGAGAGGGAGCACTTCAGTGCATCCTCATTATCTGAGGTAGACTATACACTGGTTTTTTAAGGAAAATATATGAGCCACCAAGCCTGACTCTGGATAGGAAAACTTGAAACGCTGCATAGAGGAAATTGTTCAGCTCGCACGATGAACTGGAAAAGAACAAATTACTCAAGGTTCAAAGGCAGTCTACACTCTAAACACCCATAGATGTTGGGAGAACAGCAAAAACAGACTCACAAACATTATGTGGATTCTCTCCAAGCAAAATCAGGAAACAGGAATGTATACATAGAAAACATTAAAATAATAGTGGTTGGGCCAGAGATTTAGCTCAGTGGTTCTGCCATCTGCCTTGCAAACTCAAAATCCTGAGTTCAATCCCTGGTGCCTCATACCACAATAGTGGCCATGGTGACTCCCGCCCTTAATCCCAGTAATCAGAACTACACACCACTTTGCTGGGTGTGGTGGCTCACTCCTATAATCCTAGCACTTGGGAAGCAGGAGGATTGCTGTGAGTTCAAGGCTAGTCTGGGCTACATAGTGAGTTGAGGGCCAGCCTAAACTACAAAATGAGACCCTTTCTCAAAATAATAATAATAATAGTTATAATCTTTTCATAGAGTATAAAATCAGTATTTATAAGAGCAAAAAGTTTGAACCACAAGTAAAACAAGAACAGATAGACACGAAAAAATACTACTTTAAAATAAAATATAAATTAATTTGTAAAACTGAGTAAAAAGAACTCTACACAGAATATAGGTAACAAAAGTATTACTGAAAATATTCCTAAGCAGTGTAAATAAAGGACAGGTCTAATAGGAATTCCAGAATATAACACAGAGAGGACTGAAGGCCTATTCAGAGATATTGCTCTAGTGCTTTTAAAACTGAAGAAAGGCCAAAGGACTCTGCATATTCTGTGTTGTAAATTAATCTGGACCTAACTGCACTGCAGTAAAACTGTAGGTCAATGAAGAAAAAGAAGTCTCATAAAAGTTTCTAGAGGAGAAAAACTTAAAATATTGCCACAGGCGTGAGCTACGACATCCAGCTTGAAAAGACCCTTCTTAACCTGAAAAGTAATCGCTTCTCGGCCTTTTGGCTAAGATCAAGTGTAGTATCTGTTCTTATCAGTTTAACCTGAAAAGTATATTCATAATGAAAGCTTATTCCTACTGGGAAAATGAAAAAATTGTCTTCAAGATGAAGAACAAAAGAATTTCTATTATTGTCATTTCTATTCATGTCATATTGTATGTTCTACCTAATATAGTACAGAAAAAAGGGATCAAATTTTTTCAGTTATTTTATAGAAAATCCAAAATAATCTACAGTTTATTAGAAATGGTAGATTTTAACAAGATGCTTGAATATAGCAATAGCATAGAAAAATAGATTTCACATATTTGTACATTGATAATTAGCCATAATGACATTTATTTCTATGAAAAGTATAATAATGAAATCCACAGAGTAGAAAAGATAAAGTCTAACAAAACAAAGTTGACAGCAATTGTTTGAAAAACTTTATGAGAGTTTTTTGTAAGACTTTAAATAAGGGAAATAAAAATCAAAAGTAAAATACATTATGATCTAGACATCTAGTCTCCACACATATATATGATGTCAATCAAATCCTTAGGATTTCTTAATGAAATTTGAGTTTAACTGTAAAATTTATGTTGATTATCAAAAAGTAAAAAAGAACTAAAAACAAAACATATTAATAAATATCAAGATTTATTATAATCTAAGTTTGAGACAAACAAATTAATCAGTGGATTATAATGAGAGCCTATAGTCAAATCCATATAAATATAAAACTTGCTGAAAATAGAGATTTTACTACAAGTCATTTGTGGAGGGAAAAGGTACTATAAAATAAGTGGAACTGGAAAAATTTGGTGTACATATGAAAAAATAAAACTGAAAGCTTTCTCATAACTCATAGTTTATACAAAAATTAAATCTAGATAAATTAAGCACTTAAATATGAAAAATAAAACTTTATAACATTTGAAAGAAAATAAAATGTAAATTAGCTTTAAAGAACAGTGATTAGAAGCCCTCTTTTAAACAAAAATATCTGAGGAGCAGTATATTCAAAATATTAAGAAAACAAAACATTGATTTAGAGTAATTCAATTCACTAGTAAAACTTTAAGAAGCAGAGAAATAAAGACATTTGACCAAGACCTAGTTACCATCACTGAAGCAAATACTATACATGGATGAACGTAAACTCAGAGATAAGAAATAGAATGCAGGAAATAACCACCTCACTGGATCAGATCCAGAGATGCATTCGTTAATAGCTTTTTCATTCTAAATGGAAATCTAAACACAAAATCTGAATTTTGTAATTTTAAAAAATTGATGAAATTCTCTAAAGTCAGGAATAATAAGAAAGATAGGTTTTTAAATGATTATTTAAAGCATATAGCAGTCATCAATGTTCTGGAAGAGGATGAAGATTCTGAAAAGTTTTTACAATTATTAGAAAAAATAGGTGTGTATATTAAAACCTTGCGCAATGTTCAGAGAATAGAAATGGTTTTGAATTATGAAATAATGGTTTGCCCAAGTGATTATTTGCTTTATTCCATGAGCTATAAACCTATTTTACATAAAGTCACTAGTTTATTTTTCCTTCTTAATAAAAGGCTGAAAGATAATATAAAGATAATTTTAGAAGATATTCATCAAAACTATCATTTTCAGAAAAAATAACTGATGATTTTTAAAATCTAAATAGAATATGGAACACTTTTCATTCCTTATAAAATGTAATGACAAAATACAGACACATTCTCTTTAAATCAAGAACAAGACTACCACTATTTACAATGTACCAACAATCCTAGCCAATGCTATAAGTGAAGAAAAATAAATTAGTATAATAGCTGAACTAAAAGCTCAAAACTTTTATAATCTGAAAATAAATTATTTTCCTAGAAAACCTAAGAAAATGTATAAAATTATTATTAGAATAGGAGAAGTAGAGCCTGCATACTGGATTAAAAAGTTTATACAAAAGCCATTAACAAAAAATAGTTAAAAACTAAAAACTATCTTATCACAGCAAGAAAAGTTAGAGTACATAAGAATAAATTTAATAAGATGTGAAAATATGCATTATAAAATGTTTTCAAGTATATAAAGAAAACCTGAATATCTAAGATTTTATATTCAAAGTAGAAAAAAACAAAGTCATAACTATTTCAACTGACCTCATTTATTTTATAAAAGTAATTCAGTTCTTATCAGAATCCAGGTAAAATTTCTTTTTAAAGGAATTTTTAAAAATTGATTCAGAACATCAGGGGCATAAACAAAGTGGCAAGAATTTAAAAATACTGTTAGTGAAGAAAAATATATGATTTGTTAAGGAATTGCATATGGGAGAAGAGAAAGATATAAGAAAAAATATATAATGAATTGACCTTCTTAGGTTCAAGAAGTAAATGCATACTTCACAAGGAAAACTAGTAAATGGCAGCTATTTTTTAGCAAAGTCCCAAGTAAGTAACCTGCTTGTAGTGAGCCATGCAATCTCTTTTCAGAGTGGCCACTTTATTGCTATATAAGGGTCACAGTAGTATGCTGAGATCACCTGGAGCCAGAAAAGAGATCTTTGGGGGCTAAGACTGAGACGCACAAGTAAGGGTCTAGACTATATGCCTCAGGATACCTTCACCAGCCTAGAAAGCTGAGATTTTTAAATGATCTTCCAAGAGCCACCTCCAGGAATTTTCACTGAATATTCTGTGTTGTGAACTGTCGGTTGAAACTTCTGATTCAGAGTGATAATGTGCTTGCCAAAGAAAATAAATTCAAGGATAGTCACAGGAATAGAGAGTTGGTTTCTTTTAAAATAAGGCAAAAGTATAAGACACAAAGGACAGTGAAAAATCAAAAGTCCCAGCTGTGCCTGCACACTCATGTAACACTTTGTAGATGATAAAACACTAGCTCCTCTTCTTTCATGTTTTTTTCCCCAGACAAAACGTAAATCAAGAGAGATCACAGGTGCATCCATGAAAAGTTCTTCAAGTGGTATGCCTTCCTATTTCCTCTTTGAGCCTCCTAGACACACTGAAGGAGGAAGGAAGAAAGTAATTTATACCTGTTTGCAAAATTTTACATTCCTGCAAAGGTAATTGTGTGGCTCTTGATAATTCAGCACTTTAGATTCATCATATTTCATCTTCAAGTGCTGTTTCAATTCTTCACATAGATGTTTATTCTACTCATACATTCAAGGATGAAAAATGGGCCTCATTGTATAAATTAAATTACCTTCAAATCCTGCATCTTTGCTTCAAGCTCTGCTTTCCTGAGAATCATTCTTCCATTGAGAGTCTCTATCCTGTTTAAAGGTGGGAAAAGGGAAGGGGTAAATTACACGAGTGATTTCATTTAAACAACTTCAAGTACTACACTTGGAACACAGAGTATCCTAAAATGCAGCATAATTGTTACACTCTTCATATGACTTCAAATATCTGAGTTGAAGGCAAATGTGACAATGTTCAGGAAAAAAAATGAAGGAAAACTCCTCAAAAAGTTCGTGTAAAGGTGCTGGTTAATTTTTAAGCTGTAGCTCAATTGATAGAAGACACTATATACGACAACAATGGTTGGTTTGTACTAGACTCTATTCTTGTGGGGACAGGCTGGATCTCCTCATTTTTTTGATGAATATTTACTGGGAATTTACTCTCTGCCAGATTTCAGATTCCATGGTACTGAGAAGGCATGCAGTGTGAAAATTAGGAACCTTCGTAACAGTGGAATAGATATGCTATTTCTTGAATCAGGGAAAAATCTTTTTATTCCTAGGTGTCTGGGAGGCTTTACTTCAGTAAATTGTCCTACAATTTTGGAAAAAGAACAAACAGAACTAGAAGTAACAACTTTTACATGATTCTTCTTAAAAAACTTTAGACTATGAACTTTAATCCTAGAATAATCAACTGAAGTGTTCTATTATTACTACACAAAATGCTTCTCTAAAAATGTAAGGCTCATTGTATACTGAGTCATTTATTTTGTGAGCTCAAGAAAAGAAATTCAGTCTGACAACTGGAATATTAATATGAATATAGGATATTTCAGTTGTAAATTACAGATATTTTTAAAAGTTGGTTCAAATTCTTCCTGGTAACTAAGATGTAATTTGGTTTATGAAGATGCAAAAAAAAAATTTCAAAGCATGGTTAAAGCGCTAATGTGGAGAACAATTTTCCACCTATTTCCACCATTGTATCTGAGACAATGAGATGAAGGCAAGCCAAACTTTGGTCTGCTTTTTTTTATTAGGGGAAGCTCTATCCTGTGAGTAATAGAGTGGATCCCTTTGAATCTGTGTCATGGAAATTCATCGTTGATCTGGCCTGTCCAGCACTAGATACGGTCTTCACCCTTGTGGAACATGTCTTTTGGATTCTACTCTAATAATTGCTATTGGACTCCACATTATTCTTATTTTCTAGATTCAGGTTTTATTTGTTTTAGAGGAAGACTGCTCCTGTTCCCTGAATCCATGAAACTCAACAAAGCTGGACCCAGTTTCCTAGCACCACCATCAACATTTTTCAAAACAATTCATATGCACACCCCAAGAACACTTTGAAGTATCGCTAGAGAGCATGGGACTTTTCACAGCTTTCCAGAGCAGCTCTGACTAAGAACAGATTCTGGCATGGAGAGGGACTGATCCAATCCAGCCCTCCCCTTCACTCTTTGGGTGGCCTTAACTAAGCCTTCTTTAGACCTCAGGCACTTCATCTATAAATAGGAATGAAAATCCCACAAAGTAGCTGTGAGGAATGAGTGTAATAATGTAATACCCACCTCAATCAAAGTGATACTTAAACTTCTTAGTATAACTGATGGACTCATTATCTGCTTCCAGAACAACTGTCTGTCTTCATTTCTTAATATGTTCTCCCTTTCACACCAGCTACCAGTTACAGTGGATTCTTCTTGGTACCTTGAGGGTGCTTATCTCATTTTGAGAGCTCAGAGATCTCTCTTTCACTTACATGCCTTGCAGGAGTCCCGATGATCATCCCTTCCCTCTGTTTAGTCTCACTTTCAATTTCACTTCCTCAGAGAGCACTTTAAACATTTGAGCTGCATTCCCCTAGCGTACTTTCATTATAGCAGTTATCCATAGTTGAAATATTGAAATTCTTTGTTTTTCGGGCTTTTCTTAGCCATCTCTTTCCAGTTATTGAAACATGAAGAAAAGTCTTTACCCTTGTCTTTTCTGAACTTATCATGGAACTAGAACCATATTTGCTCAATAAATACTATTTCAGTGAATGAGTGAATTCCATTTTCCACTATTCATTAAGGTTTTATTGGATTCTAGGAATGTTCTGGCAGCCAACCACAAGCTGGTCTGCTTTATTGTTAAGGCAGTCTTGACTCACTGGGCATCAGGGGGTTGTCTTATCAATCTGTTTGGTTGAGACTTAAACTTTTGCAAAAGGGAAGGGGACCAAAAGATGGAGGGAAGGAAAAAGAAAGAGAGGAAAAAAGAATTAATGTGTGTTATGTACATGTACAAGGAATGTAGTTGTTATGTACTGCAAATATATATTAATAAAAAAATTAAAACTGAAAGAAAAACACATGTGGAAAAGTCCCTCCGATCCCCAGTTGAGGAGACCAGAATCTTAAATTTGGAATATTGGTTCATGTGAGTGTGTTTCAGAGTAGAGAGGGGTGAGCAAACTATAACAAATAACTCTGTCTCTTACAAATGAAACAATAAGAAATAAAAAGAGTGGCTTGTGGCATCAAAGGGAAAAAAATCTCAGTTCTATGACTTTTTATTTGTGTTAACCACATAATTATATCAGCCCTGGATATTGGGCCCATTACTTTCAGTCCAAAAAAGAATGTGTGACCATTTAACCAAATTTGACATTAAAAATACATTTGTAAATGCTGCCCTTCCTACAATGATCTTGTGACTATTGGTCCCACTGACTTGAAGTACAGACAAAATGTTCAAGCCTGAGGAAACCTTGAGAAACAAAAGGAAGTGATAAAAACGTTTGTACCCAACCCCGTGGGTTGAATATGACCCCCCCTTCCCTGAACAAACACCTTCTCATCTACTCTGCAGGCAGAGACTACAGCACCTCTGCATTCCCCACAGAAATGAATGGATAGTTACCTTAACAGATTTCCTGAAGACCTGATCAGGTCAACCATTTGTTTGTGGGAAAAACCTTCTGTGCTCACCCCATTGATATTTGCAAGGACATCACCTGGGAAACGCCAAGAAAAACGAGTGTTACTTTGGTTAAAAATGAGTGTTATGTTGGTTTTAAATGAGGTGTTTACATTGGTTGGTTTAATAATCCCTCCTGACTCACAAATGAAACAAGCAGGCTCCAAATACTAGGAATGTTCAAGAAAAACCAAAGCGACATTTATGTCCTGACCCTTGCAACCACCCAGTTTTCCTTCCTTGCTATGTAAATGGTCCTTAACATGAGCAGAGGTGGGTTACCAGCTTGTAGGCCAGCACAGTGAGCAGGACTGTCCTCCTGTATTTTGCAGACGAGAGTACACATTTCTGAAGAGCAAAAGTTCTGGTTCTGGAGCCTGTACGTCTATAAAATGTAAGGGAATACACAGTTACTATTCAAAAGCACTCAAAATATATTTGTCAAAATGTACTGTCGATTATCACTAAGTGTTTTAATAGGTGAGCACAGAGGACAATTTGGAAAGTCTTCCCTAACTATAAATAGGTCGATTGTGCCAGTTTTGCAATTCAAACAGCCTGTAGCTGACACCATTCATAAAACATCATCTGGCATGAGAAAGTAGGATGAGAGTGGCTCAAGATTTTCTATTTTCAAGCTAAGAGATCACCTGTTGTTATCATTTTTACACAGTAAAAAGAATTAACCTTCTTATTGCACAATAGATAAAACAATGCTGGCCAAAAGCAAGGGGAAGAAAAGCTTTCTGTGGTTCTCACAAACTAAAACACTCATTATAGCAGAGGACGAAGCAGCACACACTAGTGAGGGGGATATGCCAAAGATGATTATTTTAAATCAGTTCTGCTAGCAGTGATAATCTGCTCTGCATTTATTCTAAAGCACTATAATTGACTCAATCACTTTCATTTCTGAGCTTTCCATTGTGCCTGCCCCAAATTCTCACCGGTTCATCAGTCACCAACTAAATTAGAAAGAGTTATGCCTAACCTACTGACTCCATTTAGCACAAGTAGTTCAGTGGTTGCAGGTTTTTATTTTTCAAATTGTACCAAAGTGCTGAATAAATGTTCACTAGATAGTGTCCCAATGGCTCCAAACACATTTTTCTTTTTACTACATTTGTAACGAGACCTGGTTTCATTTAGAATCTAGATCAGTGTTCTAAGTTTTTAGAACATCTGATTCCTAAAATTAAGTCACATTTCTGTTTTCTGGTGCTGAAATTAGTGCCTGATGGTCATTCCTTTTCTTCCTATCAACTCTGAGTCAGTTATGTGCAAAAGTAAGTTTTAGAAACTTGAGACTGTCAACCTAAGGTACTTCTTCTCAATCCACAAGGTAAACTCCCCATACCTTAAAGGCAGAAGGACTTTCAAAGATCATGTAATATATTGTCACATATATTGGAGCTTTCAATAGCCAGCGAGAGGTCTCATAGCAGCCTAGATCATCCTCGAGATGAAGGGCAATCTAGTACATGGAGTTCATGAACCAAATATATAACTAACCCTCTCAGAAACCACTGCTCTGACAGTTCTCATTAGGCTTGAGGATCTACCCTCCACACCCAGTCAAAGAGAGGACAGTGCAGAGGAAGGATACTGATTTATATATCAGCCACTTGCATATGTTCACAGAAGTTAACAGTTGAAGATTAGAGATATGGAGAGAGAGACAGAAGCCCCAAGGTACAGAAAAAAATATTCAGTGTGTTTTTTTTTCAAAAATTGATTTTATTGGTACATTTTATACATACAATGTGACCACATTTAATATTGGGAACTTGTACCTGTACATAACACATCTTGATTCTCATTTTTCCCCTTTTCCTGCCTTCTCTACAACCCCTGCCCCCTATATATGAAGGCTTTGTGTTTCTCATAGGCAGTGTAAAACTAGCATCCATGGAGAATAAGAGTGGGGGACAGATCTAGTCTCTTCTAACAAGTTACTCACCTGGTAGACTACATGCACAGTCTGAGCACATGAAATCCTATCTGATCTATAAAAAAAAATCCCCAAAACATTAGCCCTCTTTGTTGACTTCCTGTTTCACTGAGATAAAACGTGCATGCTGTGAAGCCATCAGCTCATGAGAATCTACAAAGGCTCACTGTGCTGTGCCCTGTTGTGCTGTGGCCTGTGCTGTTTTCAATAGCAATTACTGCACATTTCTTAGAATTATTCTAAGATTTAAAAAGAAGTAGTCACAAAATACATAATGTCCTGTGACAATGTAGTATCTTATGTGAACAGAGAATATTACTGAACTTCTATGTTCTCATAGATTTTACCAATTATTGTACAAAATTTTAAATTTTATCAAATATAAAAGTACTAGAGTTTTAAAAAGTGTTAAGTTATCTTCTTTACTCCTATAACCTTCTCCTGGTGCATATCATTTTTTAAACTCATAAAACATGTTTTACTTAGCAGCTTCCTCTTCCTGTTCTTAAAATATGCACTCAGTTTCCAAATGTGGGACTGATATCACACCAAAGTTTCTTGCAAGCAGCACCAAAAAACTAAGATCTAAAATCTGAAGTGCAGTATAAGAATATGATTATGCAAAACACATCTAAAAGGAATGCATGAATGTTGTGGGGGAAAGTGATATTTAAAGCATTACTGTTATAGTCTAATTAGATTAGATTTCACTTGACCTAATTCACCCTCTTTGCAAATATAGTCATGAAAGAGCAAACACTTAATAAGAAATGAAATTATTAGGTATTTACACTGAAGCCCATAAGTACTGTTAAAAATTTCACCCATCATTAAATAATTCCCCAAGCAAAGCCTGCTTCAAGTGTTTCAAAAAAATAATTATAAAATACTATTATTAGAAATAAAGCCACAAATTTCTCATTACATCAAGAGGAATTCATCTATATCAAAAGTAACTGTCCCTGTAGGCAGCAGATTGTAGGATCTTACTTCTTGATCCAATATGCCAGGCTGTGTCTTTCAACCAATATATAAATATGTACATTCCACATACACAATTTCAAATATCTTAGATACTAAAAATTTAGAACCTGATATAATAATATAATTATACAAACCACATATGAATTCTAAATGTGTAAAACACACATTGTAAAAACTATTTCACTCTCTTTATTAAAACCTGATTGAAGCCAAGCATTTCCACTCAATCTGTGCTTAAGGAAAACTGAGGCAAACCAGCAGACAGAGCTGAGACTATCTCAGGGATCATAATTTGTTGATGTCACTGTTTTCTTCCCTTGACTGTGCTCAACTCACCAGAAAACTACCCCAAAACCCATACACTGAAGTTCATAGTCTCCATCATCCACTAATCCTTATTTTATGATTCTTTTTAAGTGTTCCAGCTACTTTCCTAGGAAATGTAGGAGATTTGAAAATTGCCAACCTGAATTTCAAATCCAAATGTTCCATTGTCCTGCTTCTCCACGATTACAAGCTTTCTGTAATGAAAGAAAAAAAAAAAAGACTTCAAAGAACAAAGTAGCACATTTGACACAAAGCTACCATTAAAAATAACTGTCACCATTAAAAATAGCTGCCATGTATAAGGAGCGGTCAGAATATACGGTGAATGTTTAATTTTTTAAAATTTATTACAGTAAAAAGACAAATGCCTTACATGCTCCTCAGCACACTCCCCCTTGCTGCCCATACACTTGTCCCATCGTTCTTACCACTTTCTGAAGCAGTTCTGGGAGTCCTCTTTCACAAAATCTTCACGGTATGCGATTAAAAATACAGTCCATGCTGCCTCCAGGTGCCACGCATTGGCAAGGCAGGCTCATAAAAACAAGACAGTGTGTCCTTGCCCACCTTACTCACCAGATCTGGCACTGTGCTCCTTCTAGTTCTTGCCAAAGTCAACAGAGCCATGAACAGTAAAAATTTTGAATAGATTCAGCACATTAAGGCAGCTACGCCAGCTGACACCTGGACCCTCACAAAAGAGGACTTTCCAGAACTACTCTCAAAGGGGCAAGAGCAGTGGAATAAGTTTGTTGAAAATGAGGTGGAGTATTTTGATGCAGATTAATGGCACTGTGTCTTTGTAATACACTTTTAAATTTTTAATGTATTTTTACTTTTATCACAGATGTACTGTGTATGTGTATTATCAACAGACTGTTGATAATGTTCCTGTCTATCTTAGTGAAAAACCAAAACTAATAACTGAATCTCTTTACCTTTGAGACCAGGAAAAGTCACCCAAAGAACTTGATCTGGTCAAAGCAGGCTGAAAAAGTAACAAAAGTATACAGTTATCTCAAGGTCCTTGAAATACATCTGTAAACTGTGAGTCACAAAGGGCTTTGTTCTTTTATTACTTTCCTTGGCCTAGTCCTTGGAAAACTGTTAACATTAAGGCAGTAATTCCTGTTTTCTAGTGATAGCAAAGAAGCAGAGCTGGGAATGGGAACCTTGAGCCCTTCTGTTTAAAGATTAGAAGAACTTGGGTAGTAAGACACTGTGGCAAAAAAGTTCATGTAACACAGCATAACTCCTGAGCATTTTCAATCCACCACTTTCTTGTCTCACTTCATTACGTTTGTCTGGCTTTTCTTCCACTCTTGACTCAGACTGTAACATAGTTCAGCCATATTGAATTATGCATAATGATGAGTATAGTTTATATTTTCAAGTTACTGTTATACCTCAAATTATACCTCAAGTTACAAACAGCAGGACATATGAACATCTCAGGTTATCAACAGAATTTTAATTTCAACTCATGACCAAAGTCCTGAGGTACAAATGTCATCTCTTGTGCTTCCCGATGGTCTCAGATACATATTTAACCCTTAAAGAGTTCTGGAAGGGGGCTGGAGATTTAGCTCAGTGGTTCCAGTGCCTGCCTAGCAAGCACAAGTTCCCTGGTTCGATCCCCGGTAACCACATACAACAATACTGGGCTTGCAATCAGTACCACATACCACAATGACGGGCATGGTGGCTCACGCCTGTAATCCCAGCACTCGGGAAGCAGAGGCAGAGGCAGGAGGATTGCTGAATTCAAAGGTTGCCTGGGCTACATAGTGAGCTCAGGGCCAGCCTGAACCACAAAATGAGACCCTGTCTCAAAAATTAAAAAAATAAATTTTTTTTTAAAAAAGAGCACTGGAAGGAACATTAATTACAACACCCTTTCCTGTGTGGAGTTAATCGTGGACCAGTGTCTCTCTAAGGACACTGAGATCTGCCTAGATACAGGAGCTTTTGAAGGCTGTGTAGAGGAGCCTGAGCCTTCAATTAACTAATGAGTTACAACCAGCCCTTGCAAATTGAGTTTGTAAGTCAAAGTTCTACTGCACTACTCTTACAATTTGCATTTATCATCTTATTCGCGTATTTATCAACATGGAGTTCTCTCTCTCTCTCTCTCTCTCTCTCTCTCTCTCTCTATATATATATATATATATATACATATTAATATAAAGGGCATATTTGATCAAACACTTTACTTTTGTAGATAGTCATCTGTATGCTTTGGGCTTCTTGGGCAATGTCTGTTTTGTATTTTACCCTGGGGCCTACTTCAGGGCCTAGAATAACATGTATATAAAAATCACAAAACAGCCAGAAAAACTGCTAGGAAACAACAGAAGCAAGTGAATGATGCTATACAAGTATTCAAGTTTGGAGGAAAAAATATGCTAAGACATTCCTTAACTTTGTTTTTCTATTAGTTAAATATATAAAGAGGAAAAATTGAAAGGAGTCATAAAAGATATAAGAAAAAATGTTTAAATCTAAAATATATAACAACATATAAAAATGAAAGGAAATTTAGAATAAGGGAAAATATCCAAGAATAGCAAGAAGTATAGAAAAAGAAGGATTAGAAGAAGATAGATAGTACATAATTACTAAGTGAATGAATGGGGTATAAATTAACAAATTATTATGAAAATTTCCAATCTTGGCAATTTAAATACCATATTCCTAAACCAGCAGTTGACACTGATAGGAGATTCAAAATTTCCTCTGACCTATCTTCTAAATAAGGTATTTCTCAAACTTCAAATCTAAAATATTTAGATCCATGAAACAGGTCAGAGTCTTCTTCAGAAAAGAAAGTTTCCTCTATGGAAAAGAAAACCTTGCCCTTTCTAATTGACTGAAGATGAAAATATTTTCCTAAAAATGTGATAAACAGTGCCAATGTTCAGTTCTTTGTCATGACTGTATTGGTTTATCAGTAACACAAAAACATCAGACTAGGTCAAATTATAAATTAGTTTCCATTCAGCACTAGCCAAAAAGCTATTTTAGGCAACTCATATAAAAAGCAATTTAAATAAATTAGACACCATCAAGTTATCAGACATTGACCATATCTTGACACACAGACTGCTCATTTTCTATCTGGGCTGTCAGACTGAGGCAACATAGAAATCTCCTCAGGATTCATCTTAGCTCACCTACAAGATTATGGTGCCTAGTGAAAAAAAGTGTGTGTGTGAGGGTTTCTCAAAGATCGTGCACTTCTGAAGTTTTACCTAAGGTGAGCAGCCCTATTGGAAGGTGGGGCCAATGGAATGAATGTTCCCCAGACAACCCTCCCAGCCAGAGCCTTTTCTCATAGCTCCAGTGCTGGCACCAAAAATCATGAATGAGGAACTGGTGTGCAGTTCACAGCATATGCTGGCAACAGCTGTCTTTTATTACACATTATCTAATATGAGAAATCTAGGTTTAGCAATTTGGCAGACTTGCAAACTACACATTCAGTTATGACTGCTGAATAGACAAAGCTCCTTAACTCCTCGCTAGCCATTTTAATGATGGTTGAACTTTTGTTTTTACTCAGATGACATAAAAGCATGGGTATTAATATTCAAAACATAATTTCTCCTGCTATTCAGTGATTCACAGGTCTCTCTTAGTGAGAAGCCAAGACCAAACATTTCAGCTATCAGTTTGCAGAAGTTAGGGAAATTTGTAGCACAACCAGATAGCATGCCTCCGAGAACCTCCAAGTGCAACACTGTAGCCTCTTCCGCTGCTCTGTTTCAGGCTTAGTTCCCTGTCCCCACTCTGTGTACTCATTTCTAGAAAGAGTTGGAGGTGGGATAAGGGGAGGATACTCATTCACAGGGTGGGAGGTTGTTTTTTAGTTTTGTTTCAAACATCTCAAAAATAAGTGCACTGCTCTTCTAGTCCCCTGCCTCACCTACACTCCCCAAATGGTTGGTGTACCTAGGTCCTGTCCCATGTTAAATCAGCAGCACTCAGTTAATAAGGCTCCCCAAGACTGTTCAAAACATAACAGAATAATGCAGCCAAACTCAATTCCCTAAATTGTGAAAGTCCTTAAGGAACCTACACAGAATGTTAGCCCTTCCCAAGAAGAACTAATCAAAGATTAGTTTCAAGAAAACTTGAAAACCTCTTTTCCAAGAAAGCTTGTTGGATATTGTCCTAAACATGCTGCTACATGATTAAAAGAATATTTTTTTCAAGTTACTTTGTAGTGAAGTGAACTACAAATTTCTACCCAAAAATATCACAAAATGATCAAATCCTTTGATACAGGTATGGCACCTTTGGTAGTTATGGAACCTGATGGATATGCTGAAATGCCATGAAGGCCTCTAAAGGGCAAAACAGAACCCAGAAATATACATGGTACACAGTTTAGCACAAATTTCTTAGTGGAACATGTATGTGAAATCAACTTTCCTGGAGCTGCCCATTCAGTAAAGACTTCATAACAGAAAAAAAATTGAAAATAATAGAGCAGATTAGTGGCACAACTGATACAGTTTAGTTCATGTCTATGGATTGAGTTCCTGCTCTCACTACAGCATGAAGTGAAAACTGCTTCTCAATAGCAGCCACCACTCCTACGAGAGTTAGTATTTCAATACAACCACTACTTTGAGCCACACTGGCTTCAACACATTTAAAAAGACTGTCCTTATTTCTATCTTTCTCCTACAGTTTTCCCTTGGAGAAACTTCCTCCCTTAAAACTATGCTTAAAGCTAGAAGTTCTTCTGGGATGTCCAGCACTTCCTGCAAATGCAGGTATCAAAATAACATACACAGCCAGAATCTATTTTTAAACAATTTGGAATATAAACACTCAACTGATTTCTGAAGATTAACCTGAAACTAGAGACTAACCAGATATAGCTTTGCAGAAACCCAAGCCAGCAATAACGAGAAGTACAAATTGTTGACGTCAGTCCTCAAATTGTTGAAAACAAGAGTAGGCAGACACACCTGCTCAGGAGGTTGCCTCACAGGGATCTTGTTGCCTGCCATTAGTCTATGCCACAAAAGTGACTGTTCTCCAAAAATCAGTTACAGGACATGAATGTCTGTTTGGAACATGGTGAAATGGTGACAAACTCCAATTAAGTTTCATTGATGATGACTGCATTGAATCAAAAGTATCATGTTCAAAGAGTTTAGTTTTGGCTTTAATAAAAGCAAAAATGAATAAAGAGATGTAGGTGTCACATGGGCTAGGGACCCATGCTACCATTCAGCTACATGCAAAGACGAAAAACTATTGTCTACCACATTCATATTTTGCTAAGTAGTGTTTTATCATGGATTGGAAAATCAGCAGCATATGTGTAGTGGACCTGCATTTGTTTTTTAAAATGAACATGTTGTCTAGATTTAGGTCAAAACTGTATCAATCTGGTGGCATAAGCTGCAAAGATGCTTACTGCTTTTTTGAATACTAATATTTGAGCTCATACCCAGTCGATTATATCATTTTTAATTATAATGCTCATAATTGGATGTGTTTGTTCACATAATAAATAATATTCACTCCAAGTAACTGGCACATACGCAGCTGGCCTCTTGATCAATGTCTGAAAAGTTTCAATAAATCATTTGAACCCCCCAAAAAAATAAAAATGTAATCTATCATTTGAATTGATATGAGGGAGGCTGGGATTGTAGTTCAGTGGTGCCAGTCCTGCCTGGCATGTGAAAAGTCCCAAGTTCAATCCATGGTACTAGAAAAAAAAACTCAGTTCTGAATGAATATGAGAGAAGAAAGAGGAGAAAATGAGAACTGTAGAAAGAACTATGTATAGATTCAGTGGTATTAGACGTGCATACATGCATGCAAATATGTATGTACTACATGCACATGTATGTGTGTGCACACACATCTGTTTAATGCTGAACTCTTCTTATTGTCTTCCCTTAATAATCAATCTCTCCCACCAACCGACTTTTTAACTTCTACCATCTTCATGTAAGCTTAAAATCAGATACGCTTCCTCAATCTTCATTGCCTTTGAATTCAAACCTTTGTTTCTTCTCCATTGCTCCATTTCCTCTTTATCCAACTACTGCAGAATTTCCTCCTTCCACATTAGTCTTACCTCATCAATCCACTAGATTTCTCAAGTAAGGTTCCTAAAATCCTCTCTTCAAATGCATTCTATGGCTCTTCAAGCTGCTTAAATAACAGTCAGCTCTCTGTGCCCAGAGATTCTGCATCGGTTGATTCAAACAACCACATATTGAAAATAATCAAAAGCAAAAAAAGTAAGAAACCTACACTAACATGTACAAGCTTATTTATTGTCATTATTCCACATTATTATTGGGCAACTATTTGCATACCATTCACATTGTATTAAGTATTATATGTATTCTAGAGATGATTTGAAGTATAGACGAGGATTGTGTAGTTTACATGAAACACTATGCTACTGCAGAATAGACTGGAGTATCTGTGGATTTTTGTTAGCCATGGAGGGTCCTACCAGTGAGCCCTTTCCCTCCAGGAAGTTGTTCAGTGTTCTGCAAAGCAACCCAGCTCTGAGGTTGCCTCACCTCCTACATACATATTGGGTCTTCCTGACATGCTGTGGTGTTGTTAAAGCCCCAGAGCACCAGACAGTGACCTCCCCATTAATTATTTGCTTAGACTCAAATACTGAGGGCCTTTAAAGTTACATTGTTACTCATACTGATATAATGCTCTCATATTGCCTCCTGAATTATAAACTCTCTCCACTTGGAAAATATGCTCTTCTTTTTTGCCTTTTAAAAGTAGCATGTTGCTACCCCTTGTAGGTGCTCTGAAACTGTCTGTTACACTGAAACTCCTGAACTGAGAGTAGGTAAAATGAGTAAAGTTTCAGGTTTGGGGGACAGAATGAAAATCTCCCACCCTGGTTCAAAAATAAAAACATTTCTTGAAGTAAGAATTTACCAAAAGAAGATCACACCCTTACCAAATGAACCATATTTAATCTGATAGGTTTATAAAAAGTAGAACCTAAAATGGATAGCTCTATAGCTGAAATGTTGAGATTTCTTGTGTTACTTTGATTTCAGAGAGGTTATAAATTGATAGAAGTGTTCATCATTATATTACATGTTTTATCATACATATACTTTGGATTCATACATATCAATAATATAAAATACAGCAAAGTATGCCTTTATTCTGTGAACAAATACAAACAAATCAGCCCTATACATCATTGAAAAAATGATTGTAATGCTCTAGTCTTAAAATTAGAAGGATTCAAGCCAGGTGTGGTGATGCATGTAATCCCAGCATTCAGGAAGCTGAGGCAAGAAAATTGCTATGAGTTCAAAGCTAGTCTGGGCTGCATAATGAATTCAAACCAGACTGAACTATAGAGTGAGACCATCTCAAAACAAAACAAAACAAAATTAGAATTCAGAGGATTACCTGATGTGCACCTGAAACTTAAGGGCAATAATTCATCATCAAAAGTAATTCTAAATATTTTCTAAATGAATATTGCATCTAATATTAAATCTGCACTTATGGTTATGCACAAGTATGTAAGCAAGACCTAAATAGGTATTATGGTTACTTTTTGCATATTAGAAATTAAAGAATAAATAAAATCAGGACAGATTTAGTCAAGATACAGATTTCTCTTTGGTTGGTTCTCATCCCCAGAGAAATATTCTGCAATAAAATTTAACAATAGCATAAAGCTGCCATAACTGAGCACACGCTGTGGATTGGTCACTGTGCTAGGCCCAGCACATTGCCATACTCAAGCCACACTGGAGCCAATTAGGGTGCTTCTATTCTTATCTTCATTTTAGAAAAAAGAAAACTAATCTTAGAAAGAAAATGACTTGCTCAAGATCCCACTGCTAGTCAGTGACGTAGTGTTGCAACTAGCACAACAGTGATCCAAAACTACCTTATTCCCAGGAGCAAGAAGTATTTTCTGCGTCAACAAAATTTTTCTCAAAGAAAAATATATTCTTTTGATTATGAACTAAAATGACCATGAATGGCAAACAGTGCAGGTGGAAGAGAAAGAATCAATGAAGAAAAAAAAAGGAAAGATCAATAATTCTTATAAACCATCTGCATTTATGTGATGCTCAATTATTTTAATTTTACCTGAGCAGCTCTTTAAAAGAGAAAAACAATCTTTTAAACTTTGTCTTGGTAGAAAGAAAAAAGTGTGCTTGATTCTAGTTTCAAATCTTTAGACTGTTCCACTAGTCTCCTGGGGGTCTCAGCCTCCCCAATTAACCTCTCAGTGATTCATTCCAAAGCCTTTATCATGAAATTGGACAAACATCACTCAGGTCTCAAGAAGACATGAACACAAAATAGCAATCATACCTGCTTGCGTCCCCGAGGCAGAGTAGCCACAGTGTCTGCCAGCATTCGGATCCTTCTGTTGTCATCCATCTCGAGACCGTCCACAAACGCAGGGCATGAGCTAGACGCACGACCAGTGCAGTAGTCCCCCAGGTTTCCATTGCTGCTCTGCTGCAGAAGCCTTTGTAAAGACATTGTGAATAGAGATTACTCCAGCTGGCACATAGTTGACTGGCCTTGTAGGACGGGGGATGTTAAATGCACAAACCTCTGGCGAGTAACCAAAAGTAGCAAGGCAGAAAGAGCCCATGTGACTTCTGTGGTTTGAGGTACTTGTTACACAAACGCTGTCTTACAGTTTACTTGTTCACTCACTGCTTTTTTTTAAAACTCCTGAGAGAACCTCAAGATAGTTTTCTTACAATAAGAAATCAATTATTTTCTCCCTCAAAGAAACAGAACTCATATATTTTATGCTTCATAACTATTTATGTTTAAAATACCATCTGCCATTTTGTCAAGAAAAAAAAAACAGTCACCCAGTTCTACTATTCATTTCCCACCCGTGTTCTTCCTTAACATTAGTAGTACAAGGCAATGTTCAGCTTTTGTGACTATAAGCAAGAGTTACAGGTGCAGATCATGATGTCCTCTCATCAAGTGCGTGTGGGGTACCTTCCCCGCAGTAGGTACCCACCTTCTATTAATGTTCATCAAAAAGGCAACCTATCTCTCACGTGGGATGCCAACATACAACCCCAGTCCTCTGGTAGCCTTTCTATTCTTTGTCCTTACTAAAATCATCCCTCCTCACAATAAGGCTAACAGAAAGAGAAAGGGAACATTTACGGCACCATGTTGGCCCTGGACCGGACCTGGTGCCACCCTCAGGAAGTGTTTCTGTAGAGGACAGGAGCGGCAGGCAGGGAATAATAGGCCCATGTGGACAGCACAAGCGTGCACCCATTGGTCCCTAAAATGCACCTGGGATCAGGTGTTTTTTTTCTTCTTTTATTTCCTTCCTCCCTTCCTTCCTTCCTTCCTTCCTTCCTTCCTTCCTTCCTTCCTTCCTTCCTTCCTTCCTTCCTTCCTTCCTTCTCCCCCCCCCTCTCTCTCTCCTGTCTTTATTTTATTTTATTTTTTAGCATAGGTCAGGGACAGGCATTTTTGAGAGCAGTGGTTTTGGGGAAGACCAAGGGAAGTGAGAAGGAAGAATCAAAACAAAAGTCAAAAGGAGAAGTTATATATAGTGTGAAAATTCAATTTTTCTTTTAAAAATTACTTTGAAGGTCCATATTAGAATCTAAACAAAGTAAATTAAGCTGTGAGCTGAAATGCTCACAAGGTGACACAAGGTGACTTCCCACAAGCAGAACTCACTTAATGCACAATAAGAAAATCTGCCCTTTTAGCAATGCTTCAAATAATGGAAAAAACTTGGAAATTTTTAGAATCCTTTCACAGCACTATTCATACTACTGCCATTGGATTATGACATGGAGAAAATGATGCTTCCAAAAATATGCAAAGATCTAAACTAGGAATGACAACCACATATGCCTTAGGGACCAGTAAAGTAATAAATGTGTAAGACAAACAGGAGTGGTAAAGACTTCAGAAATACCTGATGCATCAATCATAGAGATATTTGTGTAAGATAAATATGCACATACGTACTTCTGTATATATAAAATAAGAGAGGGAGGACTGTTCAAAAACATCAAATGGCTGTAAGGAGTATAGTTTGAATCAGTATAATCCGTATCAGTCCAGTCTTTTCTGGAAACTTTGTAGTTAGGCTAATAGTTTTAATATTTCAACATACCGAATAAAAATTATAAATCTGCCTAATACAAGGTCACATAAGCAACACCTGATATGAATTATAAATTAGCATACTAAAATTGTATCAGTTCAGTGTGTCACACTGATCTTAAACTGTAGAAGATAGAAATCAATCATTAAGAAATTGGAAAATTGTTTATTATATAACATAAAATTTGCTCAGTAACAGAATCTTTCAAATGATATGCTCCATTAGTACAAAATGAGAGTCAAAGGCAGGTCTGACATTTATCCAGTACATATTAATACGATCACTTGTTAAATATTTTTATTTATGAACTAGAAAAACTTTTTATTGGTCAGTTTTCTGTCTGATCCAATATTTATTAAATATTTAAGGAGCATCCTGATAAAAAGGAGTAAAATAAGAGGAAACACTAATATTTAAGTTGGAAGGTTTCCAAACATCAAACCCTTAATGTACAAAGATCTTCTATTATTAACAACTTCTCCCTCCCCCTTCCCCTCCCCCTCCCCTTCTCTCTTTCTCTTCCATTCACCTTAGGGCAATTTTAACAGCCTGGGCTCTTTAGCCTTCCTTTATTTCATAGGTGATTCTAAAAATGAATCAGATCAGACTATGTACCAATTCAAAAAACAGTACTTCACTTTCCACAGAATAAAATAAAATAAAAAGAATTCAAAGCTCTTATCTGTCTTTATTCTTTGAAATGTTTGATAATAATTTTAAAATTTTTGAGACCTAATTTATTATACTTGCATAATAGTTAATTGTGTCTTGCTCTCCAGTAATGCCTGTTTTCCCTTAATTTTCTTGAGAGCAGGAGTCATATTTTCTCTTTAAATTTCAATAAATGTTTTTATAACAAAGAGAAAGAAGTTTAAGCTGTAGATATTCAATGAAATGGATTTTTAAATATTCTGAAGCATCAAAGAAGAAAGATATATTGGTAGGAAGTGCACATACGATGAGTTCATAATCTTAAACACTAGCATCATTCTTTAGCATCATCTGAGAAATAAGGACAGAATCTCTAAAAAGAAAAAAATTTGATGGTAAAAAGAAAAAACAGAAACAAAGCTTATGTATATAGAGGGTGAGGGGTTGAAGGGATGGCAGAATGATGGGAAAAAATAAGAATCAGGATAACATTATGTACAGGTACAAATTGCCAATGAGTGATGGGATCTTAATATTTTCCTAAAATGTATCAGTAACTCAATTTTTAAAAATTATATCTTCCACATGCTTCAAAACTTAAATTTCCTTCCTGAAAAAATGAACATTTCTCTATTTGAGGCGTTTTGTTTATGCACAGGTAGGAATGCTGCTCCATGAAAGGAGTTATGCTTTGGCACTAACAACATAAACCATGTGAGCTGGAATATGGGGACAATATGAGACAGGAAAGAAAAGTAGGAAGGACTTCACGAAATCTTAGCCACTTGTCTAGGCGTCTGTAGGAATCTTAGAAAGCTATAGGAAAGTAACAAGAAGATTCTGGTATTAAACTACTCCTTAGATTCATATCCTGGCTCTACTGCCTTAAAGGATGTGGGTTGAATTTTGTCCCCCAAAATAAATATGGTAAATTTCCAATCCCTAATATTATGTTAGTTGAAAGTAAAGCCTAGAAGGAGATAAGGTGAAATGAAGTTGAAAGAGCAACTCTCTGGTGTGACAGGG
>PVIC010011019.1:0-42253 GCA_004025085.1 Thryonomys swinderianus
TGGGGTTTTGGTCGCTCTCACCATTAAGCTGTCTGGGAGAGCTGAAGAATGTATTGATTAGCTTTCCGTTGCTAACAGGAAATACCTGACAGCTGCAACTTACGGGAGGAAAGGTTCATGCTGGCTCGTGGTCTCAGAGGTTCATGCTTGGCTGGCTTTAAAGCAAAGCATCACGGTCGGAGGGCATGGCCGAGCGTCTCAACTCATGGCACCTGGGAGCAGAGGTCAGGGTAAGGGTGGCAGGGTGGGGGCCGAGGAGCAGATGCAGGCCCTAAGGTCACCTTGACGCTCATAGGTCACCCGGAAGGGTACATCAGTACTCAGTGAGGTGTCTGTAAAGCCAATCAAGTGAGCGAGGGTGACCCTCACGAAGAACCTGCTTGAACCGGGGCGGTGCATGCTTCTCCTCCCCTCACCTGGACCTGTAACCTCCGTGGTCTCATGTCCTGTTATTCTTCCTCTCACCCGTGCTGGCCCTGGCCGCCTGTCACCCCTCGCACAGCTGAGCCCTTTCTCACCCAAGCCCGAGCCGGCAGCTCCTCCCGGGGCCGTGTGGGTTGTGGCCTCGAGACCCCGGTTGGGCTCAAACGTCTCCCTCTCCTTCAGACTTTCTCCCGCCGCCGTGTTTAACATTGTCTACACAGACAATCCCGTCTCCCCCTTTCCTATACTTTTTTAGGGCTCTTAAGACTATACAATAGGTCGGGTGTTTTTACTTCTTTATTTAGTCTATTATCCGTTACTCACCCTCCACCCCCAAACTGCAAGGCTTGTGAGTTTGGATTTTCCTGTCACTGCATTAGCTTCTGTAATGCCTAGGACTTATCACAGTGCTGATTTCGAAAAGAGCTAACTTGATATCCATGAAATAACCTTGTGAAATATAATTAGTGGGATCGTCCAGTGAGTCCATCTTCCAGGGAGGAGATCCACACTGAGAAGCAGCTTTCCTGTTGGGGTTCTGGGCTGATCTGGGCTTTTGCAGGGGGCGCTGGGCTGTTTTTCCACCTGGTTCTGTCTGACGATCTCAGGGGCCAGCAGTGCTTTCTGGGAGAGAGTTTGCTTTTTCTAGAACACTTTGGCTTGCACATAATTTTCTGTATTTCCCTTCCTCTATTTCAGTGGATAAAGATATGTTAATCACTAACCTTGGATTAATAGAAAAAAAGACAACGGAAAATATGAAGCGTATTTTATAGGTAGGTAAACATCTAATAGAGGAAGCAAGTGACTCTTCCGTCTGAAGCTAGGGCAGCAAATTCCTCACAGTAGCCCTAGACGAGCCGACAAACTGTGGGCGCTTTGGTCCGTCCCTGCTTTGATTTTCCTCATGCCCTCTCTGGCTGCGTGGCACCGCGGAACCGGGTTCAGTTTAACCCTTTCACTTCAGTCCAGTGCGATCATCGCTGTTCTCTTCAGGCGAAGTCACAGCCTCTGGATGTTTGCCAGTCTCGCCCATAGAGGGTGGCTTTATCCAGGAGTGACATTAAAATATTTAATGTCCGATTTAACACGGGTGCAGGCCAGCGGGAGCGCGTGCCGACGGCAGAGGCTGGCGCAGTAGGCCGCGGCTGTCAGGCCGGCAGGGGGACCTTGCCGCGGCGCGGAGCGTGTCCCCGGCGCCTGCTGCCCAGCCTGCCTTACGGCTCCGCTGCTGCCGGCCCCGGGCGTCTGCAGAGGTGGCCGGTGGCTGGTGTGGACCGGTCTCTCCCGGCCCGAGCGCCTCAGGCGTTCCCCCGGGTCACACGGCCCCGCCCGGCTCTTCCAGGCCTCACGCTGAGCACCAGTGCGAACCTGCGTGTTCTGTCCACCCCGGCGGGCCTCGGGTGGCTCAGAGCGCGGAGACCGGCAGCTCCGCCCCCGCCCGCCCTGCTGCTCGGTCACGCACACCGGCCTTTGCCTTCCCGGACTTGGGGCGCAGCGTCCGAGAGACACCCCGGTCCGGAACGGCGACCAGGAACCCAGCAAGCTGCTCCTGCCCTCGCCTGCTCCTCCGCCCGGCCGTCCGGCCCAGCTGTTCCTTCCACCCTCTAACGCCACTCTCTCTCCTGCCATAAACCACTGGGCTGGAGGATGTGAACTTTTTCACTTCCTCTTCCTGGTGTGTGTGTGCGCGCGCGCGTGTGTGTGTGCGTGTGCGTGTGCGTGGCCCCTGGGGGTCTGTCTTGGGATCCTGAGACAGGGCCTCCCCTGTAGCCCAGGCTGCCCTGCCTCAGCCTTCCGAGTGCTGAGATTATGGGTGTGAGCCAACATGCTGGGTCCCGGACTGTGTCTTTTATACTAGAATGATCTGAGGGTTTTTCAAAATTTTTCATAAATGTAGCTCATGTTTCACCTTTTTACGACCTCCCTCCCAATTCGGATTTAACTACACGGAAGGAAGGAGGCTCAGATTTTAGTAAAGTTTAAAAAAAATAGTATATATTTATAATACAATGTACTCACTGTGGAGAATCACACACATGCATATCACACCGTGATCCTTTTGATCTCTCCGGTCTCCTCTTTCCCAATTTCCCTTGCTATCTCCACACAGTCTGTCTCCTTGTCTCTTATTATATGTTTTTTATTCTGCTCTTTAAATTATTTATACGTTGGGTTTTTCATGTAAGAGAAACTATGAAATATCTAACCTCCCTGTCTGATTTATTTCACTTAGCATTATGGGCTCAACATACACCCCTTTTCTCAAAGCTGACTCAAAGTTTTCTGTCCTTTTTATTTATTTATTTATTTTTTTGAGACAGGGTCTCGCTTTGTAGTTCAGGCTGGCCCTCAGCTCACTATGGAGCCCAGGCAAGCCTCGAACTCAGCAATCCTCCTGCTCTGCCTCCCAAGTGCTGGGATGACAGGCGTGAGCCACCACGCCCAGCACTGTGGTATGTGGTATTGATTGCTGGTGGGCATGAGTCTCCACGCCCAGCATTGTATGTGGTTACCGGGGATCGAACTCAGGACTTTGCGCTTGCGAGGCAGGCGCCAGAACCACTGAGCTAATCCTCCGCCCCCCCCCCCCCCCCGGCAAATTTTAAGCTCAGCAATCCTCCTGCCTCTGCCTCCTGAGTGGTGGGATGACAGGTGTGAGCTACCACACCCGGCACTGTGGTAATGTGGTGTTGATTCCTGGTGGGCGTGAGTCACCACACCTGGTATTGTATGTGGTTATTGGGATCCAACCAGGGACCTTGTGCTTGCTAGGCAGGCGCTAAAACCACTGAGCTAAATCTCTGGCGACCATCACCCTATTGGATGACGAGTTAGCTACTTAGCTACTATTAGTCCAACAGGGAAGCAGGTCATATAGGAAGAACAAAGGCACTTTGGGGAAGGGATGGGTCCAGACACTCTGGTCTCTCAGCCACCTGGGCGACTGATGACCATTGAACTTACTGGACCAAGTGGTCCTAATTAAAATATACTCTCAATTTATTGTTTATGCCTTAGAGAGGCGTGGAGCCCCGACTACCGCATCTGCCTGGTTTTCTCCAAATGCAGTCCCGGTGTCTTTATTTTTGTGCTGACTCTCTTGAGAACACCGCCTCTCTCCGACTGTGCATAAATCTTGTCTAACTTAGCTGACTTGGGAAGATGAAGGTTCTGAGTCAGAGCGTCTGGATGCATCTGAGACTCTGCCAGGCAATGGGAGTCGCGGTGAAACAGTTAATTCTGTGCAAACGGAGCTGTGGTCTCACCGTGTCCAAACATGAGGCACCTTAGGCCCAGTGCAAGTTAAAATTCTCACTCCCAAGGCCCCCAGCACCCGTGTTGTTCCCCTTTCTGCTGGCGAGAGACTGCTGTAAGTGTACGGCCCTGATTCAAACCTGGCTGATGTGCTCGCTCCGGCAGCACGTATACTAAAACCTGGCTGCTGCCTCCTCAGTGTCCCAGGCGGTGTCCTATTCTGTGATTGTTGTGCACAATAACCTCGAAGTCAGTCTGGGGCTGTGTCATCCACGGTAACAAACTCGCAGGATCCATAATTGTGAAAAATAAGTTTCTGTTGTTTAAACTGCCAGCCCGTAATACTGTGTCATGCTAGCCCCAACGAAGGCAAAATTATTGAATTCCAGTTATCAGAGGATGTCTCAAATGTGTTAATAATAACACTGTCACATTATCTTTGGTTTTCAAGAAAGGATGCAGGTGTAAGGATCATTGTCTGAGAAACAGAAAACCCACAGCCACAGGATGTGCATAGGGCCTTGCAGAACTCTTAAAATATAACTTTAAAATGAGGATGTGATTTAGAAGTTAGATTAGACCTGCAGTTTTCAAATCCACACTGCGTATTCAGATCATCCAGGGAGATCTGACAAAAACATTGCCTCATCCCCACCTTCAGATTTCTGCTTAATTGGCCCAGGGTGGAGCCGGGGAAGAATATTTGAAAAACCAAAAACAAGGCCCAAAACAAAAGCCTCTTCAGGTGAAGGTAATAGGCGGCTGGGGCCAAAACTCACTGTAGTGATAAAAGACTTCGTGTCCTTGTATGTATGTATGTATGTATGTTTACTCTATATTGAGGCTTCTTGTGATACTTATTAAAGGTAGAAGAAAGGGAGGAAGATCAACATTCCACCAGGCCTTGTTGGCTAACTGCTCTCGGGCTCTGCCCCCGGGCCAGGGTGTAACTCGCTGATAGAGCGCTGGCCTGGCAGGAGTGCCGCCCTGAGCTCGGGCTCTAGCGGCACAGAAACCAACCCAAGTCCCCAGCAGGATGCCTGCGCTTCGGTCCTCGTCTGCTTTGGGCTGCTCGCCTGCTATTTCCCCATGGACAGCAGTTCAAAGCAGCGTGTCAGCCACTGGGACAGCTGCGGAATCCGAGAGAGCGGAGGAAACACGTGGCTGGGTTTCCAGAAGCCGAAAATCAGGCCGGAAGCTTGCAGTTCGTTCCCGTTGATTTCACCAGTCCTTGGTCTCTGAGCAAAAGAATGAAGAGGCCGGGGCCAGGGATTTAGCTCAGTGGTGCCACCTGCTTTGAAATCACAAGGTCTTCAGTTTGATCCCCAGCGTCAACACACACACACACACTCTCTCTCTCTCTCTCTCTCTCTCTCTCTCTCTCTCTCTCTCTCTCTCTCTCTCTCTGTCCTCCAAACAACAACAGGAACAGAGTTAAGAGGCCGAGACCATCCTACATTCGGAAGTCCATAACACTTCAAGAAAGGGCTAGAAGTTCAAATATTTTTAAAAAGGGATTTGTTATTTTGTGGAGTGTGCTAGTTGACGGAAGAAAATGAGGTGAGTTTATGTTGGGCGACAGTCAGCCTTGTTCCGCTGTCTGCTTCCTGGTGAGATGGCCTCATTTCTGCTCAGCTCTACCTCGTAGCTCTCATTCTGCTCTTTGAACCGTCCCCTCTGGGAGTCGCTATGGTCGGGCCGCTCCGCTGACCATCGATGGCTCCGGCATTGCGGAGTAGGGTGCACGCTCGTTTCGTGGACGCCCGCTCCCTCCCTTCCAGCGACACCCAGCTGCAGAATAAATGGTAGGCTCTGCTTGACCAGTTTGACCAGTTCCTCCACGCTTTTCATTTTCCCATTTCGCTACAGGCTAATCTTCAATCAGTAGGTGCTTTTCTCCTAAGTGGGACTCTTGGGTATAACCTGAATTGCCTCAAATTCCCTAAGCCTGTCCGACGCGCACCCAGTTTGGTTCTCGGGGTGAGAGGGCACCACTGTGCTGCTGGCACCCGTCCCCCCTTCGGTCCACGTACCGTCTCCCTGCTGAGTGTTGGAGAGAGAATCTGCAGTTCTTAACATGCTGCATTACTCTGGATCCTGAAAACAGATTGTGAAAACCGGCAGAGAACGTGGCTCTTCTTTTTTTCTGTGGGTGTAAGCTCGCTTAGAAGGAATTAAACTCAAGCAAGGCAACCATATTAAATACAACCCTGTTGCATTCTGCCCGTAGGAATTTATTTTCTATTTCTTCCGAGGCGTGTTCATTATAACCCAGCTTTACAGTTGCATGGGAAGGACAGATCTCCTTTATAAAAATACCACTTCACTCAAAACTTTCAGCAGTGTGGGGGAATATTAATAGTGAAAAAGATGCAAAGCTGAGCGATAGCGGTACTAGCTGATGGCTCTTTTGCTCACCGCTGGTCTATGCAAACAGTTGGTTTTATTGGGCGTAAGCTGTGGGTTGTTCTGAGATTTACTTTCGGAATGTTTGCTGGGCTCCGTGCAGGAAGGAGCCACGTCATTCCCCGGAGCCAGCCCCGCGGTGGAGTCCGTGTGGACTAGCTGACCAGGCCCTGCGTCTGAACCCAAGTAGAAGACATTTACAAGCAGCCTACAGTTGTAGACTCATTTTTCTGCTCTCTCTTCTTCCGATGGCACGACGCAGGAGAGTGAAGGCCTCACTCCCCACCTGAAACGCGAGTTTGTGTTCTCTAAAAATCGAAGAATGAATTTTAGGAATGACGGAGGTTTGAGTAGGAAAATTTTATTGAGAGAGAAAGCTTCTGCCTTAAGAGAGACGGAAGGGGGGGACCCAGAAAGTGGGTAACCCCCCTACCTCACTTTTTACAGGGCTTTTATGGAGCAAAGCCACGAGGTGAGATAGGTCTGCAATAGGGGGCTACCAATAAGATTCAAAAAAGTGGACGGGTTACAATTGACCAATGAGTACAATGGGGAATTAACAATCAGACAGGAATTTTTGCCTCTCACTCTTTTCCAGGGAGGTGGGTTAAAGTCTCAGCCCTCCGCCCCAGGAGGTTGGCGCCCTCTTTAGCATATCTGGTGGCTGCCTATTTGGAATATCAACCACGGCTGTTCATCCCACAGGGGTGGGATAGCTTTTTCTCTGGCAACACTAACCTCCAAGTTGGCTTTTTTCCTCCCTCCCCAGGGCCAGTCCTATCTATCTGCCTACATATGTCTAGCTGGATTTTCCACCTATAATAGTACCAGGGATCAAACTCAGTATCTTACACTTGCCAGGCAGGTGTAGCACCACTGAGATACATCCCCAGCTCTTTTAAAGCAATTAGGCCGGGCTGGAGTATACGCTTCTTACTGGCAGTCGGGTTACTGGTTGCCAGAAAACAGATACATGCAAGGAATTCTGGGAACATGAATGGCAGGGAATTCTAGGAACATGATCAGAATATGGCTCCCCTGCCTTGCTACTAACCTAGCCTGTTTCCCTTGTCAGGTGTTTGCTAGGGACTGTGCTGTCTGTGGCTGGGTGTGAAGGAGACCTCATGTGCTCTGTGGGTGTCTTGTGAAGGAAGCTAGTGTCAGGCCTTGTCGCCTAAAGACCGGAGGGAGATGAAGGCCCAGGAGCAGACGATAAACTGGTTCTCGCAGGACGGGTGTGGCCTGCAGACATGGGGACATCGCTAGCCCTCTACTGTCACAGAAGGTCTATACAAGTCTAAAATGCTGCTCAGAGTTTTCTTGCACCATAATAGTGCTGACAGATCTAGTGTTGAGGGAAGTTTTTCATGAGTTCTCAGTGGGCAGGGATGAGAGCAAAATGGTGACTCTTCCCGAAAGTGTTTTTTCAACCAAAGTTTTTTTTTGTTTTTTGTTTTTTTTTGAGACAGGGTCTCGCTTTGTAGTTCAGGCTGGCTCTGAGCTCACCATGTAGCCCAGGCAAGCCGCCTGTCTCTGCCTCCCGAGTGCTGGCATGACAGGCGTGAGCCACCACGCCTGGCACTGTGGTATGTTGTATTGATGGCTGGTGGGCGTGAGTCTCCACACTGTATGTGGTTACCAGATCGAACTCAGGACCTTGTGCTTGCGAGGCAGGCGCCGGCTAACCCTCCGGCCCTCAACCAAAGCTTTTAATTTGGAACCGTATGTTGCTTACTCGTTAAAGTAAGCTTTAAGAACCTTTGTGACCTAACGTTCCTCTCGGCGGCATCTGTTTGGTTTACAGTTCGCTGCCGGTGGTGCAGTCGGCCCGCACACTGCCCCGACGCCCGGCCTGGGTGCACGTGCCGCAGCAGCCCGTGTCTACTTCCCAGGGACTGAGCACTTGCAAGGCTTGAACGCCGAACCTTATTCTGGTGCTTAGTAACAGCTTTATGTTTCACATATTTGTGGAATGTAGGAAAAGAAGGGGTGTGGGATACCCAGAAAAGACAGGATTTTTTCGTACCTGGACAATTCATTTCGATTAAATGGAAACAAGGGAGTTGTTCTCAAGCATGAGTTCAAGCCAAACCAGAGAAAACAACTCTTTACAAGGGATGTAGATCGCATTAAGTGTTATGAGTAATCTAGAAGCGGTTTAGATAATGGAAGAGCCGACCAAGTTCTCTGTAAGTCCTGTGCCATTTAATGTAAGGGACTTGAGCAACTGCAGGAGGTAACAAACGGGCCTGTTGCCCTGGAGGGGGGCCCCACAGACACCCACGGATTTCTGTACGTTCCTCTTTTAGAAGTGAATGAATCCAGGGGAGACATCATTACACTGACTGCTGTCAGCTCCTATGTTGTTCAAAGAAATTGTTGAAGGATAAGACTTTCTTTTGTTTAAATGCCAAATCCATTGTTACACGAGATGGTTTTCTAAAAACAAATTTCAATTTCAAGGAAAATGAAGAAAAAACAAAATTAACTTCAGTACAGTTAAAAAAAAAATCCTGGGGCATTCTCTTAATAGAGGCATTTTTGCCATTACATATACTTAATGCCTAAAAACACCAAAAAGCATAATTAAGCCACATTATTTTATTGCAAATGTAAAATATACAAAACATTTAAAGCTTGTAGTCTTTCTAAAATGAACAATATTTATAAACATTTGAAAAGTATAAAATTTCATGAACATAATTTAAAATATGAGGACATTTCACATACATTAATATAAACTACTTTTTAAAACATGGTTTTGTTGAAAGGTAAAAATTAGCATTTACTGCAATTTTTATGAAAAAATACTTTCCTTGGAATATTATTTCAGTATTGATAGTGCCACGATGGAACTCATGTCCTCTTAGATGAAGTAAAAGGGCTCACGAGGCACAAACGGAAGAGCCGAGGGTTTAGGAAAACCAGCCCCAGCTCTCTAGCAAGGAGGCCGCGAGAATCAAGATGCAGATTTGAGGAGAAATAAATTCATGAAGTGTAAAATATTGGGGTTGATACAAGGTGTTCTCCATGTATTTGACTTAATAGTTAAAAAATGGGTATTCAGCCGGACGTGGTGGCTCACGCCTGTCATCCCAGCACTCGGGAGGCAGAGGCAGGAGGATTGCTGAGCTCGAGGCTTGCCTGGGCTCCGTAGTGAGCTCAGGGCCAGCCTGAACTACAAAGGGAGACCCTGTCTCAAAAACAAAACCAAACCAAAAAAAAAAAAAAAATGGGTATTCATTTCATGTCACTAAACCTAAAGGGCATTATGAAATTCTGTAATCTGAACTAAAAATCATTTTTGATAAAAGTAAAATTAGAAGACAAAAATAAAATAAGCCATTATCTTTACAGCTTTAAGAAAGGCTTTCATTTTTTTCCTGTGCTGGCACAACTTTATAATCCTTAATGACAAATGTAGCATTATTCACATAATAGATCTTACAAATATATTTGTGGTGACAAATAATACACATATATTAAAATACATGAACATATACACAAAACAGCCGTGAAGACTAACAAAGTTGGTGTGAATAAATGACCCAGCATCTTACTCTCCCTTTAATAGCATCTTCTCATTTGGGAAAATTAGTGTTAGATTTGCAAAAACATTTTAAAGTTTTTAATGCATATGTCCTCCACTAATTTTTTTTTTTTTGAGACAGGGTCTCACTTTGTAGTCCAGGCTGGCTCTGAGCTCACTATGCAGCCCAGGCAAGCCTCGAACTCAGCAATCCTCCTGCCTCTGCCTCCCGAGTGCTGGGATGACAGGCGTGAGCCACCACGCCCGGCTCCTCCACTAATTTTTATAGAGAGCTCTTTTTGAGTATTTCATTGTTTTCCCAAATACTACAACTCATAAAGTCCTTCTTGTCTCTCTCCTGAGCATGTACCTCAGCACCAGTTCACTTCCTAATGTAGGACACACACTGATCCTTGTGTGACCTGGGTGCAATGTATCAAGGGCAAAACTTGACATTTAACATGTCAAGTCACAGGTGATATTTAATAAATGCATGAGACTTAAATTCCCCAGTGTGGAGCACCGCTACCACACCCTTTGGTTAGATGTCAAAAAATTCCATGAATTTCCTCAACAAGAAGACATCCAGGGGATACCAACGGAGCTCTCAATACTCAAAAGAACATTTTAAAAGTTCTACCATTTTCAAATACTACTTTTTCAGAAGGCACTTTTACAAATTTCCGTTCACTGCTTGTATCTGGTATATAAGAAAAAGGAATCAGGAGTCAACAGAGTATACATATCTTTAACTTGTTATAACAATGCAGGAGTCTCCGTGGATAGTCAGTTTTGAAACATTTAGAATGTCTTGAATTGTGCAGAACACTAAATTCTGCTGAAGAATTTAAATAGCAATTTAAGGCTTAATTTAAGGCTTTGCTGTTGTTTCTGAGCATCGCTGTGAACATTAGTCATAGTTCAGTGGAACTGGCAGTGCTGGTCAGGTCAACGGAACTCTTATTGGCGGAGTTGACTTTTATTATCCTTGGTAGGCTTAACTTTGCTCAAAAACAGAAAAACAAAATAATGCTTGAAGTCAGAAGAAACAATCCAGGCAGTTTAAAAATCTTATTGGTTAGAAAATTTGTTTTGACAGAATTTTCATCTAGACATGGTAGCAAATTTGTTTTCTGTAAGACCAACAGGAGAGAGGAAATCTTCCCATAAACAATAAAGTTCAACAAAAATGTTATTCCCGCCATGAATCTGGGATGAAACAGCAAAATTGTATGGAAGTTTTAACATGGAAAAGACATCTTCTGTAGTAGCCTCTGAGGTCTGAACACTAGTGCATTCTCCTTCCCACACTGCTCAAACTGTATCAATATCTGTGCAGAAAAATGTGGCCAGGATGAATTTAACAGAGAAAAACCCAATCTGGCCACTTACAGTGATCAGGTATGCTCATTCTGAAAAGTTCATAACTGATTATAATTCCCTTAGTAAGGGTTACAGCACCAAATTTCAAGAGAACCACTAGGATAATCTGTGCAAGATTTTTTATTTTTTTAAACAAAGATTTCTTTCCAGTTGTTTCCAAAGAGCTGTGGGAAACCATCCCTGAGGGATAAAATATTTGAGAAAAATTAAAGTGGACCATATAATCCTGAGAAAAATGTAGCAGCTTCTTCACAAAAATATCTATCAACAGGAAAAGGCACCTCTGGGATAACAAAGGAATGGGACAAATGATTATAACTTCAAAGCCGAATTCGCTTGGACTTTTCCAGAAAGTTTATTTTGTCCGATGCCAGTCAGATTTGTATTAGAAGAATGTGTCCTTTGTATGTACGCTTTTAGGAAAGGAAAAATTCATTTCCTCTACCTGAGGTCTGAAGTACCTCCCCCTCCCTCTGTCCTCCTTCTTTATTTGATTAAAGTGCAATCTGTATCCTCCCGGGTAGATGTGTCTGGTGCATTCCAGCCCACTGAGATACAGATTCTGAAAGCAGCCCCCTTTATTCTTTAATACTCTAGGCTTCAGTTTTCTAGTTTAAGAAGAAGGAAGTTGAGGAAAGGAGGATGAAACATCCATATTCTCACTTCTCAGTTTTTTTTTTTTTTTTGAGACAGGGTCTCGCTTTGTAGTTCGAGCTGGCTCTGAGCTCACTATGTAGCCCAGACAAGCTTTGAACTCAGCAATCCTCCTGTCTCTGCCTCCCGAGTGCTGGGATTACAGGTGTGAGCCACCACGCCCAGCACTGTGGTGTGTGGTATTGATGGCTGGTGGGCGTGAGTCTCCACGCCCAGCATTGTGTGTGGTTACCGGGATCGAACTCAGGGCCTTGTGCTTGCGAGGCAGGCGCCGGAACCACTGAGCTAATCCTCCGGCCCACTTCTCAGTTTTAATAATGTGCGATTATGACTCATCAGAGAATGACTGACTCTGCTTATCAGATAACCTGATGTGTGAATTACTCTGAATCTAGGCATAGCCGCCAAGGAAATGGGCACCACCTGACAGAGTGAAATCTGTTGTGGTCAGAAGAGATTATTCCATGATAAATATAACTCCTTATAGCTTAAGCAGTATTCAAAAAAATCACAGAAATGGAAACATGCTAGATCTTCTGGGAGAACATCAAAACTTGATTTCACATCTGATGGCCCAAATGAAGGCTTTTTACCATTTGGCCTCAGATTTAAAGTATTCAAACTTTAAAAACACTAACTTTCCCAACAGTACTTCCAAAAATGTCATTTTCTCCTTTCAAAGCGTCTTCTCTTGGCGAAAATTTAGGATTTACAGTGGCTTTTATCATCAGTCCTGCTAAACAAGGTAATGTCATCTTCATATCCTGCTGTTGAAGAATCGACATTCTCTAGTAACATGTAGTTGTTGTCCGTCCCATTTGGAGAAAGGACTTTTTCCTTAGCAGTGGACGTCAGTTCACTCCAGGTGATGTTAGTATTTTTAAAAGCATGTAGAAGGAAGATGCCATTGATGATGGTGAAGAACCCGCTCAAGGTTCCGATGATATCTCCAGCTTTCATGCTGTACCACTCTTGGAACAAGATGGCAGAGCAAGTCACCACCATGGAGGTGAAGAACACGTAGTAAATAGGAGTCACGAGCGATGTATTAAAAGTGTCCAGTGCTTTGTTCAGATAGTTAATCTGTGTTGTCACTGACAGCACAAGTACAGCCAACAAAATAAAGACCAGTGGGTCTGTGTAGACTGCCTTCTGATCTAGTAGTTCCTTAATGGCGATTCCCAGGCCTTTGACAGAAGAAACTGAAAACGCTCCAATTAAAGAACAGATTGAAATGTAGACCAGTATATTGGTCTGTCCTTTCTTTGGAGCCACAATTAAAATCAGCACCAAGGAGATCACAGTTATGAGCACAGCAAAGGAAATAAATCCTGTTAAAAGAGAAAAGAATTATACTTGGGAAAATGTTAATTTCCAGAAAAGACGGTTCCTTTCTGAAATTTTGTTAATCATGAATTTAAGAGCAAAAATGCTTTAGAAATAGAGGACTAAATTAAAAACAGTAATATTCTATTGCAAAGTTTTCATTTTATAAAAAGCTTATAAAACACCATTTGAGTCTTCTCAATATTATGAGGGTAATCAGATAGTATCGTTTTTATTTTTATTTAGAGAGAAAGTGGCAAGAATTTGACCATAACTCTTCTGCACCTACCCAGCCTATCTCTCCTTTCATTATAGAGAGAGACAGGACGGGCACAAAAATAAACGCTTTCACCTTTTCAGAAGCCTTGTATTAAACAAATCTTATGGGGTCTCACTCTGCAGTTGGGCTTGTATTACTTATTACTATGTAATTACAACTGTCAGCTGATTGGGAGAGAGGGGGGGAGCAGAATTTGAATGTTTATGGCTTGTATGAGCCTTATTACTATGTAATTACAACTGTCAGCTGATTGGAAGACAGAGGGGAGCAGAATTTGAATGTTTACGGCTTGTATGAGCCTTATTACTATCTAATTACAACTGCCAGCTGATTGGGAGACAGAGGGGAGCAGAATCTGAATGTTTACTCAGGCTGGCTCACAGACCTGGGTCTCTCATTTTCATTTCCATGTCATGTAAAGAAGTGACTTCCTCTTCCTGGGGCGCATGGATAACCATCACCGTGGACCCCAGTAAGCTTAATATGCAGCCGATTTTCCCATGGATGTTCAAGTGCTCATTTAAAAAATAGGAAGACAGTATTGCACTATGGGGAGAGAGAGAAAAACATCGTTACGGTTTCATCATCTTTTTGTTTCCCAGCAGCTCAGGAGTCAGCTGTCCCGGGTGAGCTGTGGACTCAGCCTGACGGCCGGTCACCTCTGCCCCACTTCCCGCTATGGGAGAAGCTGTGTGGACAAGGACACTCCTGTCGCCTTCCCAGGCCTCCTCAGAGGCTCCGCCCAGCTTGCTTTCAGCCGTGCCCTTCCTAGCCTACAGCCGAGTAACCAAAGCTCTTTCACATCTGGCAGGCACGACACAGATGAAGGGTCCCTATCAAATGCTGGCATTGGCAGTGTTTCAGATTTTAGATACTGTTCTGATTTTAGGGATAATTGCATATACATAATGAGATATCTTGGGGAGGGGACCCAAATCTAAACACAGAATTCACTTATGTCTCCTGTATACCTCATATACATAGCTGGAGGTAGGTTTATGCGGTATTTTTTTTTGTTTTTCTATTGTTTTATAAAAAATTAGCCAATAATTTTTATTAGTTCAAGGTAACATAAAGCAAGTTCAAGGTAATATGAAGCAATATGATTTACATTTATTCCTCTGAGCAATCAGTGTAGTTCTACTACCTCCTTTTTTTAATTTTAATTTTTATTTTTTGAGACAGGGTCTCACTTTGTAGTTCAGGCTGGCCCTGAGCTCACTATGCAGCCCAAGCAAGCCACCACGAACTCAGCTATCCTCCTGTCTCTGCTTCCTGAGTGCTGGGATGACAGGCGTGAGCCACCACGCCCGGCACTGTGGTATGTGGTATTGATGGCTGGTGGGTGTGAGTCTCCATGCCCAGCACTGTATGTGGTTACCGGGGATGGAACTCAGGACCTTGCATTTGGGAGGCAGGCGCCGGAACCACTGAGCTAACCCTCCGGCCCTCTACTACCTCCTTTTTAAAAAATGAATTTTCTCAGTACAATTTAGATACACAGAATGACCACCTTCACTGTAGGGAATCTGTACCTGTACATGGTATATCTTTATTCCTCTTTTTTTTCCTAATCCCTCCTGCTCTTTTCAACCCCTCTTTCCCTCCTTAGGTCTCCTTTTCTTTTAAACAATTTCTTCCTATTTCACATTATCTATTATACATTTTGGTCCTTATTTACACTTTCAGTGTCTCACACCAGAGACAATGCAGTATTTACATATGTATTTTGATTTATTTCACTTAAGATTATAGCCCCAAGGTGCATCTATTTAGCAATAAATATCTCAAGTTTATCCTTTTTTATGGCTAAGTAGTACTCCACTACAGCCTGCTATTCCTTAGACAAAAGACTAATAGTTAGAATATACAAAGAATTGAAAGAAATCAGATTAACCCTGAATTTAAAGACCTAATCAAAAAATGGGCACCTGAAGTGAATAAGTATTTCTCAGGTGAAGAATTACGAAAGGCAAATAAATAGATGAAAAAATGTTCAATATCACTAGTCATTTCAGAGATGCAAATTAAACAATGCTGAGATTCTTCCTCACTCCAGAAGAATAGCTGTTACCATGAAATCCACCAACAACAAACGCTGGTAGGGACTATGGGGAAAAAGAAACTCTTCTACACTGCTGATGGGAGCGTAGACGGGTATAACTACTGCGGAAATAGCGCGGAGATTCCTCAAAACTCTAAAACTAGAGGTTCCATCTGACCCAGCTCTTCCCCTTCCTGCTATTTCCTAAAAGACAGCATGACACTACAATATACACACACTCATCTTTATTGTGACAGTTTATGACAGTATATCTGGTATGTCCGCTTTACTCCATCCAGTTCGTCATGAGTTAGAGGTGTGGAAGTGTGGAATTTTCCATCTGTGACCTTATGTCCACACTCAAACATTTTACATTTTGACTTTCAAATTTGACGTTCATCTTGTCCACTTAGAATATATGCCCATACAAGTTTCAGGAAGAACAATGCACGCTTGATAGACAGCTGGTACGTATCAGCTTACGCACACAGATCATGAAAACACTGAAATACTTTCTTACTGTTGCTGCTGCGCTGCTACTTCTGCATATCTAGCGCTCCTAGTCCTTCGGTTGTGCACTGGCCTCAGGAAGCTCCGGACTGGCCTTCCCAGAGCGTGTCATTGTTTGGACCCGAAAGATTCCTTTACAAAGCGTGTGTTGAAGGCTTAGATCCCAGTGCAACAGCGTGCAAGAGGTCGGGCCTGTGGAAGTGGTGGTCACCTCACCAACAGACCAATCCATCCACAGGTTCACAGGTAAGTGAGCTGTGGGGAGGTGGGGGACACTGTGGGAGGTGGGGCCTAGACGTCCCTAGGGGCATGTGCTGGGACGGTGCCCTTTGTCCCTGGTGCCCTCCCTTCAGGCTACTTCCTGGCAGCCACAAAGAGAGCAGCTTTACTTCGCCATGTACTCCTTGCCATACTATCCAGCCTAGTCAGAGTCCTACAGCAGGAGCGGCGGGGCCAGCCCTCGGGAGGCTGAGGGGGGAATCACCGTGAGTTTCAGGCCAGCCAGGGCCATAGAGTGAGTTCAAGGTCATCTTGAACTACATAGCAAGGCCCTGCCTCAAACAAAGCAGAAACAGGGCTGGGGATTTAGCTCAAGTGGTACCATGCCAACGTCAGACACACAAGGGCCTAAGTTCGATCCCTGGTACCGCAAAAAAAAAAAAAAAAAAAAAAAAAAAAAAAAAAAAAAAAAAAAAAAAAAAAAAAAAAAAAAAAAAAAAAAAAAAAAAAAAAAAAGAAAAGAAACAAACAAACTGGGGCCCAGTGATCCCTGTTGGGGCTTCTGAATGCTTCCTCCCTGGCACGCTCTGGCGCTCCTAGTAATGCAAAATGGCGCCTATTCAGCCTTGTGATGAGAAGCAATCACCAGGTGCTCTCCTGGAGTCCTAGAACTGTCTTCCTGTGGCTACTTGTGGGACTGTACCATTAGAGAATACTAAAACGATTACTGCTGCGGCTTGTGCCAGATGTCTCCCCAAAGCGTCACACAGTCGTGAGTGGACCTTTTTCTGGAGGTGGCTGAATCCAGTGTGTAACTGATTCATGGTGCAGTGATTGGGTGAAAGGTGCTGGGATTAAGGGTGGGTGATTGCTGGATCAGTCTAGGTGGGCTTGGCACGGCCCTAGCCTCGGTCACTGGTTATGATATAAAGGACAGAAACAGGTTTGCCTTTCTTTTGTTGCTTTGCTACTTTCTGCCCACCATGAACTGTTTCTCCCTGGCCATGCCACCCTGCCTTGGAGACAGCCAACTACAGACTGAGACCTCCACACTCTGTGGGCAGACTTTGCCCCCTCGAACTTTATAGGCGCTGGGGGTTTCGTCTCAACAATGAGAAAAGTAACTAGCACAATCCCTGTATTATTCACTTCAAAGACCTAAGTTCTATGTGTTTCTGTGTATTAAGTCCTTTAATTCTCAGAAAGAAACCCTGTGAGAAGGGTAAATAGAAGAGGGTCATAAGCTTTCTAGTAGAGGCTGATAGCAAATGGAAATGAGAAAAACACAATAGTAGCTCAACTACAAAGTAAGAGTTCATGACCTCACTGAACACATTCACTTGAGTTCATAACATTCATTCATTCAGAAAAATCAGTTTCACATACTATGATTCACATGCTATTTTTAATAGTCTTTTTTTTTTTTTACTATAAGAAACTACTGTGTATACAAACAGAAGTATCCAGCAGACAACTTTTAATGAGGATTGAAATGTAGCCCAAACACTCTGCCTTTTTAGGATCTCTAACAGGAATAGTCATTAATCATTACAACCACAGGAAGAATTAAAAAGACTCTGACAGTTTGTTCAGGCAAGAGATGTGAAACAACAATAAAACTTTGTTAGGGTTCATTGAGTCATGACTCTAATACTTATGTTAGCAGAAAACCACATTCACTGTCATTGTGTTTACAAATAATTTTCTACTTCTTGTTTCTACTGCTTTTTTTTTTTAAATAGTCTAGGCAAGTGTTCTACCACTAAGCCACAACTCTACTCCAAGAAAAAAAGAGATTCCCCCATTTTACAGATGAGGAACTAAGGTTCTGTGACCTATCCAAAGCTTTTCAGAGATCTCAGAATTATTTTGGGTCTTCTGTGCAAAATGAGGGACTAAGGTTCAATGACCTGTCCAAAGCTTTTTAGGGGTGTTAGAATCATTTTGGATCTTCTGTGCTGTCAGAGCTCAGGTTGGTGTAGACTTTTTGATTTGAGGGGAAAAAAACATGTATATTCTTCCTTGAAAATAAGGCCTAGCCAGAAAATAATCAGCCTCAAAGCTTAGAGATTAAAAAATATCAGCCCCACTCATCCTTGGCTTTCCTGCCATTACTATTCATTTGCTCAGTGGTTACTCTGTAAGGGAGGTAAGCAAAGGATAGGCTGCTTGGGGCTGGCATTTTTGATTTCTAGTTTTCGAGGCCAAAGATTTGCCAACTAGGTCTTATTTTCAGAGAAATAGGGTGGCATCATGCTCCTCGTCGTTTCTAAGTGTATTATGGTGATAAAGTACCTACAGAAGCCAGACTCCTTATTGCTCACATACCTTATGAGGACACTCAAGGCGCCCAGAGGGGTGACCAAGGTGGCAGGTGCAAATGCATAAGCTGCAAAATTTGCAGCTTCTCCTGCTCCCACTAGAAAGCAAGCAGAAGTATTAATGTATATGATTAATTTACCTTTTGGAAGAGCAAACCAACTGTCACTCCCAAAGCAGTGGACTTTATCTTCATGGTCTTTTTTTTTTTTTTTTGCAGTACTGGTGATTGAACATGGGCCTCTACGCATCCAAGATAGGTGCAGTACAACTTGAGCTAAATCCCCAGCTCTGCCAGGTAATCTTAAGTGCCAGCTTGACTGGATCCAGGCACTACTAAAGAGGTGACTGGGTCATGTGATAACTATACTCATCATTGGGTTAATCCAGATATTAGTAGCTGAGTGCAGCGTGGGAGGTGGGGCTCAGCTGGACGTGGGTTGCTGAGAGTGTGCTTTGGCAACACTATGGCAACATTCTTTCTCTGTGGTGCTCTCCTTTCTTTCAAAGCTTTCCCTTGCCAGCGCCTTCTGCCATGATATTTCTGCTTTGGAGACAGCAAACCATGGATGGAACCCTCTGAAACTATAAGCCAAGTAAACTTCTCAGTTAAGTTGTGGTGTCAGCCATTACGTCTCATCGATGAAAAGTGGACAAACAATTTAACTGATTTTTTTTTAACAGAAGGCAGGAGATGACCGGTATTAAGAGATTCAGATAAGCTATAATTACCCGGTGAAATAAGAACTAATGGTGACCGATGAATACACATTTGAAATAACTTTCAAGAGAGATTTTAGTTACTACAATAATGAATACACATGTGGCCACGCTGATAAAATCGAGTAGAGGTAGCTTTGAAGGAAGCAAGGAACTATTCTATTTTCTCAAGAATACCTACTATCTTGCAAATTAATAGCAACAAAAAGAATTCATAAAAGCAGAACACCTTGTAGAGATCTGGTGTCTAGGTGGGGAACAGCCAGGAATCTCTGTAAAGTCAGGCATTTCTGAATTGCAGATGTGCTACAAATAAGTAACAGTACCTGTGCAGCTCAAGAAAACCCAAGCAGCTATTGTAAAGTCATAATGAGGTGCTTCTTTCTGAATGTAATCTTTTTTGTATTTGCGAAACTCTAGCCTTACATGAGGTAGTGTAATGCAACAATTTCTAGAGTGAGGGCTATTGTATGGGAGCCAAATTGCTTTCATAGATCACAATTGGATACTTGTCCAGGGAATGTAGCATTTCAGGCTGGCAGACTACACTTATTGCAGAGAGAAAAAAGAACTTCTTTTCCCTTTCTATGGTCATTCTGCACCTGCTTCGATCCACAGGGGTATGGCATTAAGAATATACCATAATAAATGCTGGTCTTGGCAGCTTAAGCCTGTAATCCCAGCACTTGGGAGAAAGAGACAGGAGGATTACTGAGTTCAAGGCTTGCCTGGGCTATATGGTGAGCTCAGACCAGGTTGAACTACAAAGTGAGACCCTGTCTAAAAAAAAAAAAAAAAAAATATATATATATATATATATATATATATATATATAATTAGTATTACTTATATTTTTATCTTAAAGATAAGATCCTAGCAAAATAATAATCTAATTAGAGTACTGCATATTTGTGATTAGATAAATCTTTAATGTTTTTATCTCTTTAACATTGAAACAAGCTTTTTTACATGATGAAAATAAAATTGTAAATGTAGCTACAAAATATTCTCAAATATTTTTATTCTAAAGAGGACAGGGTAAGGAGATGAAAGTACAAGAGGAAAAAGCTGTCTCAAACCTTAATATCAGAATCTCAATGTCAAAATCTCAATATCTATCTCGAATCTTCCCAGGGTAGTTCTTGCTGAGTTTTATTCAAATAAATCAAGAGAGAGGGTGTGAAAGTGTTTTAAGAACTGAAGACAATACAAAGTTAAATTATTTCTATCCAGCCTCCTTTTAGAGTCTACCATATATTAAGGAAGAGGTTCTCAAGTTCCTTCATACAGTGACATCTTAACTGTGTCAAATATTTCACTTGCTTTTGGAACGTTAAGACTGCTGGCTGCAGAGGGAAATGATTCCAAGTGGTGTGTAACTAGAGCTCATGACGTCTTCTCTTTGCAAGGTTCAGCCTTGGGGTTTGAGGAAGTTCCGAAAAGGACAGGAGGACAGTGGCATCGGGAGGCGAGTGGGCTCAGCAGAAGCGGCTGAGGGAGGGACGGGTTTCCGTGTGGACGTCGTATCAGCATGTGGTGCTGCAGAGCCTCCCTTAGCCTCAGAAGCAAGTCTGGCAGGAAGAAGCCTCGACAGCCTTCCTCTTCCCCCTGTTTTTCCCCAACGTTAGCCAGAGAGTCTTTTAATTTTTTATGTTTGATTCTGGCAAGGAAAATGTCTCTTCCCAGAGAAAGTATGTAGTGAGAAGAGTCACAGGTTCAAATTAGGATCTGGGGAAATATTAAAGGAAGGTACTTTTCTAATGAGCTCTTGTGATGAAATATGTCAATACCAACTTTTAAAATTCTGTGACAGTATTGAGCATGCAATGATTGCAGAAGGGAAGAATGTAATATATTATATGTTATATGATATTATATCCACACGAAATTTTTTTTTTTTTTTTTTTGCTTTTTGGAGACAGGGTCTCGCTTTGTAGTTCAGGCTGGCCCTGAGCTCACTATGGTGCCCAGGCAAGCCGCCGCGAACTCAGCAATCCTCTTGTCTCTGCCTCCCGAGTGCTGGGATTACAGGCGTGAGCCACCATGTCGGCATTGGTATGCGGTGTTGATTGTTGGTGGGCATGTCTCCATGCCCAGCATTATATGTGGTTACCGGGGATCGAACTCAGGTCCTTGCGCTTGCGAGGCAGGCGCCGGAACCGCTGAGCTAACCCTCCGACCCCAAACACACGAAATTTTTGAGTTAAGTCACATTCTTATCTCAAAGAGAAGTAAATGTTGAACCATTCCATGCAACTTACCATTTTACAAGCAAACTCTATTCTCACTATTAAGAACTTACTTGATAGTAATCCTGCCCACCACAGCCACTCCTTAAGGTAAGAATGCCCACCTTGTCCTAGGAAAACCAACAGTAAAAGTAAATTAAAGTTAAAGTCTGAATTAGGGGGAGAAGGGTAGAAAATTGAGCACTAGGAAAGGTACTAGATCGTGTTGAAAAATACAAGGCTCGAATGCATAAATCTGAAGTTTTTGGACTTTGTCATTTCCAAAGACCTTTTAAAACTTGTCACCTTTGGGCCGGAGGGTTAGCTCAGTGGTTCCGGTGCCTGCCTCACAAGCGCAAGGTCCTGAGTTCGATCCTGGTGACCTCATACAATGCTGGGCATGGAGACTCACGCCCACCAGCAATCAATATCACATACCACAGTGCCAGGCGTGGTGGCTCACGCCTGTAATCCCAGCACTTGGGAGGCAGAGACAGGAGGATTGCTGAGTTCCAGGCCTGCCTGGGCTACATAGTGAGCTCAGGGCCAGCCTGAACTACAAACCGAGGCCCTGTCTCAAAAAACAAAACAAAACAAAAAAAACTTGTCACCTTTGATTTATACAGAAGATTTTTTCTCTGCGTATGAAATTTTATTAATAATTGGGCTCACTGTAATTATGTCAGTCAGAGCTATAGACAATGAGCATTATAAACTGAATATTTTGTTTAGCCATGGTTAAAATAAAAAACCCTAGAAGTCATAAATTACATTGATAACTAATGAGGATTTAAAGGGAAGAAGACAGTTTGGATTAGGCAATGAATAACAAAACAAGCATTAGACAGGTGTGCTCTACTTATTATGTCGTTACTTTGGCATAATGCATTTTCTGTTTAGTGTACTTACTGAAAAGGACAACAAACTTGTCTAAGGTTTCCAAAAATATCTACTCACTGCCATCATCTATGGCATTATGTTTACTTTACAAAATGGAATTTTCTCAATCTTAATATACTTAATTCCCTACTTTGACTTAGATGGTTTTGTTGTAATTAAACTAAACATGATAAATAAGCTGTAAAGTTATCTCTGTGAAGTAGTTAACTACTGCAAGTGCGTGAACAGGAATCATATTAAATTATTGGACTCTGTTTCTGTAGTTATTATTTCTTTAGGTACTAGTGTAATAACATTTATTTATGGTTACCAATTATGCTCATTTCTTTGTTCTATTTATGATATTGTGAATTTATTGGGTATACCCTTAGCCCTTTTTCTGCTAAGTTTCTTGCTGACTGCACTTATTCCTTGCATATTATGAAACTTAGCTGTCCATTTTTATATATTTCATAATTTTTGTTCTAATATTTCATGTACTTTTCAATCAGCAAAGGCATTCCCATAGAGAAGCTATATTATTTTTCTCTATATATCCATTCACTTTTGGTCAATCTAGGTAATATCTTCCTTCCTAGGAAATAGACTCTTTCTTTATCTTTCTTACAAGAGCCTTCCTTTTAGGTTTATTATTAAATATTTCAGTTTAAATTATTATTTTTGGAAGTACCAAAGACTGAACTCAGCACCTTGCACTTGTGAGGGAGGTGTGGTGGCTCTGAGCTACACCCCTGGCCCATTTCAGTTTAAATTTAACCCTAAACTAGCTGGGATTTATTTTCTTGAACAGTATAAAGCAGAACTTTCTTATTTCTTTTCTACTCTTTCAAACCATCTTCATAGCTTTAATAAAAAATTCATTTTTCGTTACTGGTCTGAAAAGCCACTTTTACAAATCACATATTACATGTTATGTGTATATGGTTCCACGTGTAAGTTTCTAATGATCTTTTATTATTTTATTAGTAGAATGCCAGTACTAAGCTATTTTCATTAATATAACAATATAGTATGTTTTCTTTTCTGGTGGTGCAAATATTCTCCAAAAGCACATTTTTAGAAATTTGTATGCATAAAGCTCGTTTATTTTTCCATTTGGCCTTAGAAAAATATTTTAAGTTTTTAATGACATTATTCTTGATGAAAATGCATATAAAATTCAAGACTAATGAAAGACCTTCAGGCAGAGCTAACTTGGCAACTAAAATGGCAGTCTATGTAATGACCTAAGCGTGTTGCTATCCACCCATTGATTTAACAATTATCAGGAGCCAAACGCTGTGGGGAAAGGCTCCTGCCTTTATGAATCTACCGTCAATACACAAGTAGATCTGTTGACAACAACAAGCAACCCATGAACAACTCCACATAACCCTAGAACGATGAAGGAAAGTGTGGTGCAGTTGTAGGGTGACGGGGACCCATGAAGGAGACTTGCCCAGCCCGGGTAGCCAGAGGAGGCCTCTCTGGGGGAGTGGAGTGGAAACCAAAGTCTGAAGGGCAGACACCAGAAGAAAGACAGCGGGAAGAGCATGCTAGACACGGGGAAAAGACCTCAGCCTGGGAAAGGACGTGGGCTGTTTCACGAGTGAGAGAGACAGAGGTGACTGATGGACACGTAAGAGAACCTGCAGAGGCGTCAGGCCACGGTACGTGGGGGGTTGGAGACTGTGGGAGACACAGCTGCCTCCTATGAGGACACAGAGGCTAAGATAAATAGAGACAGTCAGTGAGGATGAGTGTGGCACTGTGGACTCCCAGGAGGACTGTTCTGCGGCTAGAAACCTGTATGTTCTAGTTGTGCATGTTTCTTACCTGCTCTAGTAGCGCCCTTGCTGGCCAATTGCAAGAGGCCTTTCTTTTTCAGTATGAAGCTGGAGCCAATACAAATACTGGAACTTACGGCCAGTAACAAGCCCGCAGAAAGACTGTATTTGTTTTCTACATTGGCTGAAATATTCAAGTTGCTTATGCTGGAATTCAGGTTCGTGTGGAGGACAGAAGCCAGCGGCTGTGACACATTAGTGATCTCACACCAAGCTTGGGAGGAGTTCGGACAGACCAGAGACAGCACAGAACCTGTGGGAAGGAAAGAGAAATGTCAAGAATGCATGGGACGAAGATGTGCCGAGTGCATGAGGTGCTATGAGTGTGATCACTGTCACAGCGAACATGCATGTACTAATAAAAAGAAAGAAAAAAGAACGCAAGGGGCATGTATTCATGCTAACCTGCTTTTCGCAAGAAACAGGGATGCACAAGCATGGTACGGACACACTTTCAGGGTCATCTGGGAAGCCCCATACAGGGAGCCCACGGGCCTCTAAACATGTTGTTTGGTCTGTTCTTAAACATGATGTTAAATTGCTTGGTTGTCATCATTTTAAAATGAGAGATTTCAGCCAAAGTCTAGAATCCTCGTGTAATAGAAACCAAAGTCTGGAATCTTCTTGGCAATGTTAGGTCTTTGGTTCCAGCCCAAGAGCAGTCTGCCGGGGTCCTGAGTCCTCGTTTAGACCCAGCTTCTGTGCAGGAATTCGTCGCACTCGCCCCCGTGTGCTCCACACTCTTTCGCACGGTCAGCCTGCCCCTCGGAACGCAGGGTCTGTGATGTACGAATAGAGAGAAGGCCACGGCAACCCCACTGGTCTATGAATTCCATGTTACAGGAGATTTAGCTAACCTATTTGGTGGGTATGAATTGTGTGTTTCAGAAAATTGTGTGTTTAAAGTGAGTTTAATTTTCTCTAATACATTCCCTAAGAAAGTGACTTTCCAAGTGTACCAGCTGATCCCCTAAATAAAACAGAATCTAATAGAAGAACAATTAAACATCAGTAGGCCTTTAAAAACTTCATAGGTGATTATTTATTTTCAGTAGTATTACATTTGTAATATTATTAAAGTTGTACTACATATTTACATTCCTTGGGTGGATTTGGTACATGCACAGGACACACCATAATTCGCTTTCCCATCCCTTTGCCCCCTTCCCTCAGTCTCCCTCCCTCTCCACACCCCCTTTCCTTCCGAGAAAGCTGCATCTCCCTACTTCCCATTGTCCATCTTTTATTTTACTCCTTATTTATATTTTGGGAGAGAAACCATGTGCTATTTAAACTCAGGTATCTAATTTATTTCAATTAACATTATGGCCTCAACGTGATCCATTTCCCACAAATGACTTTCTTCGAGGCAGGGTACTTTATAAATACTCCATAAACACTATACTTCCTTGATCCCTTCATCAGTTGATGGATATACAGTCTGCTTCACAGTAGGTTTTTTTTAGACTGAGATTCAGATAAATATGTAACTCTATTAAACCCACTACTATTATACCCACTCTGTTACACCCACTGCTACAAATGCCTTGGAATTTTGAGGCAAAACATTAAAATACAACATAGAACATTTTGCACTGTATAAGAAACGTTCTATAGTCTGTGCCATTTGAATAGAAGCCCACAAGGTGACACTGTGACTAATGTTCTGTCATCTCGTCATCTATTTTCCTGTTCAAAAAGGCAAATTCTCGCAGTGTGAATTACTCTAATCAAAAAAGGAAAAAGGAAAAGTTATCAAGAACAGCTGTGGCATTTAATGGAAAAAAGTGGTTTTGTATCCAAGGAATCTGAAGAATACATATCAGCAATAAAAGACAGTTTGTCCAAATAACACCTTAGGAGCAAAACTCCTGAAAGTGGATGTGTACATCTCCATAAACATTCCAAAGTCACCTAATTTTACCCCATACAAAGTGAGGGAACAGCGTCAAACTCAGGCCTGGAAAATGGTGAAATAATTTGAATTCAAATATTTCATGACTGCTGCCTATCTCTAACATGACAATGAGCCAATTTTGTTTCAGAGATATGAATAAATTCTGAGTTAAACTTAGAATGATATTACTTCAGCGATATTATACTATTGGGGAATATTTAGGCTGGCTATTTTAATAAAACACTAACAAATTCTTTTTTTGTTGTATTTTTGGTTTTTTTTTTTGAGACAGGGTCTCGCTTTGTAGTTCAGGCTGGTCCTGAGCTCACTATGGAGCCCAGGCAAGCCGCCGCGAACTCAGCAGTCCTCCTGTCTCTGCCTCCCGAGTGCTGGGATGACAGGCGTGAGCCACCACACCTGGCTACAAATTCTTATACAAACTGGCCCTTAGTAATATTCTTCTGCCTACTTTGTACCTCATGTAAGGCCCAAGAATAGAAAATAATTTTGTTTACGTAAAAATTTCATTTATGTTCACTCTTGAAAACACATCTGACTTGACTTTCTAGTGAATTCGACAGCTGCCCTGGTGCCATTTGCTATGCGGTTAACATAACCATTCCAAAACTTCATTTCCGAAATCGGGGTGGGTGGATCTCATTCCAGGGAAACAATGTGCCTTCTAAGCCACTGACGCGGCCAAATGTTTCGGGGGTGGGGGGCAGAGGGCGACGAGACAGGGCAGATAATTTGTGTTCCACTTTCCCAGCTCCCATTGTCAGGGGCCGATGTGAACGCTGCGAGTTTTATGGTACGAGAGCGACTGAAACTCTTGTCTGGTTATCGACCTTAAAACTGAAATTGTTCTGTTTTGGGAGCCAGTCTCCGGGAGGTCGGACTGGGAGGGGCGGGGATGCCCAGTGGGCGTGACGCGTCACAGGGGCGCAGACTGAAGAGAGCAGGCACACTGAGGCGTCTCGGAACAACCAAGCTGCCTCCGGCGCAGCCTCCAGATCTCAGCCAGCAGCGGAGTCACTCTTCAGGCAGCTTAACCGCCGCATACCAAAGGAAAGTCTGTTACATTTTTCGCCTGTGATTTTAGTAAACAATGTTGCCATCCCTCTAACGTGACTGTACTGATACATACTCTCAGCAGAAGCACGTAAAATTTCTTTGCTGTTATTTTTTCCACGGAGAATAATGGGAAATACGTGTCAGTTTTATCATTCTTCTGCTTTGAAAAGAAATGATTTCCTGTTTGACGTATACCTTTAAATAGTAATCTTGTCTCCTAACGCTGGAATCAAACAGAATGTATTCTTCGGTGACTTGCTGGGTTTTGAGGTTCAGCAGTGCAGATGGTGATGTGGAGGAAGGGCTCCCCTTTGTTCCCCACCATCCTGTAGCTCCTGCTCTATGATTACCCCACAATTAACTTTTCTATTGCAGTTGGTGCACTTTTAGGTAATGTGTGGTATTTCTGGTTACACATAGTACTGCTGTGTGAAAGCATATAAAATTAATTAGAAGGTTAATATTCACATGCCCTTAAAATTTAAAAACAAAGTTAGATGTTCTACAAGATTGCATACTTTCCCACACCTTAAACTCTGTACTATGTATGATCATAGGCAGGTTGAATAATCACTCTTGGTTTGCGTTTCCTCATCTCTAAAATGAAGGAGTCTGATTCAGTGATTGTAAAGATGTCTTCAATCTTGCATAATTCTTTGACTCAATCATTGTAAAGATGTGTTCAATCTTACATAATTCTGTGGTTTGATCATAATGTATCTTTGCTCCCAGAGCTGTTTACAACCCTACTGGCTCATACGTGCTGCTGATAGATTAATTTTAAGCTCAGCAGCAGGGATAGCCAGAAGACTTTTTAGTTTTTAATTTTTTTGGCTTTCCGAGGCAAGGTCTTACCACACAGTTCAGACTGACCTCGAACTCACTGTCACCCAGGTTTGAACTCATAGCAATCTTCCTGCCTGAGCCTCCTGGGTGGTGGGATTTCGGGTGTGTGCCACCATGGCTGGTAGTCAGGAGACTTTTTAAAGAAATTGATGCCAGCCAAAGTTATACAACTGCCAAAACCAAGGTCAAGGAAGTCAGTCCCTGGGCCAGCACTTTATTTTAGAAAAATTTAAATTTAAAATACGACTAAAGCCAGTTAAAATGTGAATGGTTAAACGCAAAGATATATTTTTTCTAAAATATTATCTGTCTATAGAAAACAATAAATTAGCCAGTGTATTACACAGAATAGGGTATCTGTGAATTGTATGAAACTATACATTTAATCACTACAAGATATTGGCAGTTTGAGGGAATCTTTGTCTCACTGTGTATTCTTCTGTGGTAGGTTTATAATCAGCATTGCAAAATGGAACTTTAAAAGTTAGATTTCTTTCTGTTACAGATAAGCCACTCCTCCAACCTGCCTTTTGTTGAGCACATAGTCAACACCCTCGTCTCTCCTCAGCCCCAGTGAAGTGACAGAAAGCGCAGACCCCAGGCCCGAAGCCTGGAGCCGTTTCCTGTCCACAAGACAGGACTGTCTCTGTGCTCCGTCCCTTCTCTTCCCTACTATGAAAGACTGTTAAAATGGTGATTTGAGACAAATCGGCCTCTTCTTCTTCCTGGACTTCTCTTTGAATAAACCCTTTTTCTTTTTTTTTATCAAAATACATGATCTTCTTTGATTTGGTCAGTGGTGAGCAAATGAACTGAAGTGTGTCAGCCTAAGCGGCCAATAACAGGCCCATTATTCAGCAAATACTCAGCCCATTATCTCTCTCCTTGTGGGCAGAGTATCTTTCCTTTGCTACAGGTGAGGCCCGGGGGTGCCGTGGGGCGCGGACTGCGAGGTCACAGTGATGCTCCTTCCCACACTTTCTCATGAGAAGCCGAGCAGCCGGGCCCTGTCGTGGGCCTCTCCAGAGTGACTCCAGGGAGTGGGGCCTCCAAACTGTGAACCCGGGGTCCTCCTCTCTGTGAGTCATCTCAGGGGTTTTTCCCAGACACGGAAAGCTGCTGCTATAGCCCTTGACATTGAGCTGGAGGTGAGGCGGTGGCCAAGGGACCTCAGCACGAGAGATACAAGGAAAGCTTCAAATTGCTTACATGGCCAGATTTAGTTTCTTACATCTCTTTAATTCCGTGAAGACCAGCTGTCTCTTTATAGCCTGAGTCCAGAAAAATAAATCCAGGAAGAAATTATGTGGAGAAGAGTTGAGCACATGCCATAGGAAGGCTCCCACCCGGTGGCCCGAAGCCCCAAGCGGTGAGACCTAGCGGTGATTCTAGATCGAACACCCCTCAGCTGACCTACGGCCACAGAGGCAGGAACGTATGCTACTTCCACCTTTTCTGACTGACAGAGGGAAAATGAATGACCTCTCTGTATGTTCACTACAATTTGTTCTCTAAACATCTTGCAGTGTAAGATTATGTCGCTTCCCAGCTTCATCTCGCCCACCCCTCCTCATGGTTTTCACCCCAGTAATAACACACCGTGACTCCTAGTCAACCTTACATTTCAAAACTTTCCAGCTCAGAAACCTGCTCATCTCTGAATATTGCCTTTTATTCCTACCCATAACACTAGTCACTTTGCACTTGTATAATCAACATATTGAGCGCCTACCATCAGTTATGCATCTTTTGGATACAACAACACATACAACAAAATTCCTGTGTCTTTTTGTTAGCGAAGGGAGATAGAAAAGATGAATAGTAACTGCATAGAACTAAGTGGAAACATCTCTCTTTGAAGTGTAACGGCAAAAGCCCTGAGGCGGGAGCAGACTGAAGTGAAAGCAAGGGGGACCCCCAGGCGGGCTTGAAGGGTCTAGCTGACAGGAGACGGCGTGGCTCCAGCAGCAGGGGAGGGGGCTCCTCTCTCGTCACTTTCCTTCCACATTCTGTACCAGGTTCCCTTTTCATCCCCCACCACAGTCTCCAAGGTCCCGTAGTCTCCTGCCTTCATCTGTTGGTCCAATTCTCTTCTTTACTGTTTTTTTTTTGGAGATAGAGTCTTGCTTTGTAGTTCAGACCCATCTTGAACTATGTAGCCCTCGCTGGCCTTGAACTCATGGCAATGCTCCTGCTTCTGCCTCCTGAGCGATAGGATTACAGGCATGAGCCACCATGCCTGGCCTCTACTGTTAGTTTTTCTTCTATTCCTTCTCAATTGTGTTTTTGTTTCATTTTATTTTATGTTTATTTTTTTGGCGGTACCAGAGATGGAACTCTCTTGTGCTTACAGGGTAGATGTACCACTGAGCTAAATCCTTGCCCCATTTTGGCTTTGAAATGTCACCGCCTCAGCTAGAAGTAAAGCTGAGTGCTAAGAGTCACATAGGAAAAAAATGTCCCCTTCTTAGAGAGACCTTCTAGGCATTCTCATCTGAAGGGAACTCAATTCCTGTGATCAAATTGCCCAGTTTATACTCCTAATCAAACACATTGCTCCTTCTGGCTTAGTTATGTTCTTTTAACACCGCATATCCATGTATTTACTTCCCTGACTTGCTCAAAGTAGCCGTAGACACTTACCCCACTGGCACCCGAGCCAGCACCGCCTTGCGCAAGCCCTGTTCTAAGAGCTGGCAAGATAATGATCCACAGGACAGGTGACCAGGGCTCTGTCCTTACGAGGCTGACCGTTTTAGAGAAGAAGTAAACAGGAAGAAGAGGAGCAGCACTGGAAGGAGAAATCACTTAGATGCCCTTGAAGCAGAATAAGGGGAGAGACTAATTTAGAGTCAGTTTGAAACCATGAGAAACAACTTAAAGCAAATTTGCATATCAAGTCACAGGAGAAATATCTAGACATAGACTCCGATGTGACTGGGTAGAACCCTCATTATTCCGATTATTCAAAATAAGACTGAGTAGATACTGCTGATTTTTAAAGAACTGAAAGTTAGACTTGAGTAAATACTGCATTGCTTTTCTGGTACAAAAACTGGAAGTGTAAATAAGGAACAAAATGTGTAACAGATAATGTGACATAGGAAGAAACTGTTCAGACAAGAAAGGGGAAGGGGGCAGTAGAAAGAAAAGAAAAAAATGAGAAAAGAAGGAAAAACTAGAAACAAAGCCTTTGCAAATAAGGACAAGGAGGTAAAAGGGAGGGGAGGGATTGGGAACAAAAGAAGAATCAAGATATGTCATGCACAGGTACAAATTCCCTACATGAAAATGAGCACGGTGTACCTAAACTGTACCAAGAAAATTAATAAAACATTGAAACCTTATCTCTAAGTGAGATCTTTCCCAGTCAGTAGAGTGCCAAGCAGGACTGAATAAATAATTTCTATATTACCAATGTACTAATTATTGGAGATATAGTCTTCTCAAAATAAAAAAAGTTTAAGGATTGAAGATGCAGGAAAGAAATTTAAGGAATACCACAACATGCTTGTGTTTATGTCACAGTTTTGTTGTTTTGTTTGTTTGTTTTTTGAGACAGGGTCTCGCTTTGTAGTTCAGCTGGGCCCTGAGCTCACTATGAGGCCCAGCCAAACCTGGAAGTCAGCAATCCTCCTGCCTCTGCCTCCTGAGTGCTGGGATGACAGGCGTGAGCCACCACGCCCAGCATTGTGGGGTGTGGTGTTGACTGCTGGTGGGCATAAATCACCACACCCGGTATTGTTGTATGTGGTTACTGGGGATGGAACCAGGGACCTTGTGCTTGCTAAGCAGGCATAGGAACCACTGAGCTAAATCTCCGGCCCTCAGTGAAGAATTTTTATAACTCTCAGGCACTTCTTCCTTTCAGGAGCTGGACAACCAACTTGTGCTTTCAATTTTCTTGTAAAAATCTGGAAGAAACATGTCAGTGCACCAGATAGGCAGCTATATTTTGCAAAGAAAATGCAGTTTCCCCTGAGATAAAAGGTGTGTTCATTTGGAGTGATTTGTGTGAGCACCTCTGACATGTATGTTTTGAAGGACACACCCGCAGTCCTGGAACAGGCACACCACTGCACCCCGGAGGCGGGGGCGGGGCGGGCACCGTCTTCACTCTGTTAGGACAAAATGCTGTTCGGGAAAGTGAAAGAACAGTCAGTCCTCAGGGCTGTGGAGGCCTCAGGGGTGAGATCAGGGGCCCCCAGGGCTGGGTTCCTGGTGACAGGTCTTGACTTTCTGTGACATTATATCATGGGAAGGAAACTAGTTATTTAGCTCTCGGGCCTCTTTGTCTTAAAAAGCACAAGAGGTTGACTATCGCTTATCCAAATATCCCAAATACAACAAAACTGGAAACTTTCTGAGCGTGGGGGGAAATCCTGCAGTGGTAAATTCCACACTATTAAACTTGGTTTTATGTATAGTTATTTTAAATGTTGTGTGAAACTACCTTCAGACAGTGTGTATGAAGTGTATATAAAATTCCTTAGACTTGCCCCCCCAAGTTTATTCCCCAACCCCCAAAACTGAAATCTGAAACTCTTCTGGTTGCAAACATTTGGATAAGGGTTACTCAACCTGTAATCCCTCCACGTGGGCTCTCCACTCGTGACCTAGTTACTTCCCGGAGGCCAAATACCACCTGGGATATCAAGTGGGGATGGAGCTTCCAGCGAGGAATTTTGGAAAAGGAGACAGCAATTCAGCCCATTGCAGGCATTCACAGGAGGAATAAAGGCCCAACTAACCCTGTGCCCGGTTCCATCACTAATCATGAAACTGTATTCAATTCTCAGGCCTAGTTTCTGTTTTTGTAAAATGGAGATGGTTTTCTAATAATATGAATTTAATTATATATGAAGATAAACTGATATATTTTTTAGGAATTGGCTTTGAAATTTTAAGATTATATATGTAGACAATCAATGTAACAGGTTCAGCCAGTGTTTTATTTTCTTCTTTTCAAAATCAAGATTTATTAGCAGATAGATTATTTTATTTATTGAGTTTATTGGGATATTTTACTTATTATCATATCCATCACTAACAATATATACCTGTACATAGTATCTTTCCTTCTTTATATATTGATCACACTCAACATTGAGAATTTACAAAATGTATCTTGATTCTTACTTTTTTCCATTCCCACTCGTTCCCTGCATCCCCTTCCCTATAAACACAAGCTTTGTTTCCACTTTTCCCCTTATATCTTATATTTTTTCCTTCTTTCCTGTCCCCTGCCTCTTCCCTAGTTCCCTTTCCCCTTTGAAAATTTTCTTCTTATTTCACCTTATCTATTATACATTTTGGTCCTCATTTACACTTTCAGTTTCTCACAACAGAGAAATGATTTGGCTTTTATACATCTGTATTCTATATATTTCACTTATGAGTATGGCCTCAATGTGCATCTATTTAGCTATATGCATCTCTAATTTATCATTTTTATGTCTGCATAATACTCTACTTTTATTTTTAAAAACTCATATCTTTTTTTTTTTTTTTGAGACAGGGTCTTGCTTTGTAGTTCAGGCTGGCTCTGAGCTCACTATGTAGCCCAGGCAAGCCTCGAACTCAGCAATTCTCTGGCCTCTGCCTCCCGGGTGCTGGGATAACAGGCGTGAGCCACCACGCCCAGCATTGTATGTAGTTACCAGGATCGAACTCAGGGCCTTGTGCTTGTGAGCTAAATCTCCGGCCCAACTCATATCTTCTTTATCCAGTCACCAGTTGATGGACTATTGGGCTGTTTCCAAGATTTAGCTATTACAAACTATGCTGTCATAAACATGGGTAAGCATATGTCGCTTTGGTATGATTCTTTCAGATCGGTTTGGAAACATACTCAGCAAGGAGGACAGATTAAATCAGCTCTAAATACCATCTACATAATTCTCTCTCCTGGCTAACAGACCTGCATCTCATCAAAGGAAAGTCTGAAAAACCGTATTCTTCCAGCTTGCTCCTCTTAGCCTGAAACCAGAGCCGAGCTCTTAGGACATGCCACAACACTTGTGTCCTTTCTGCAGCCAGTCTTCTGTCCTTCATTTCCTTCCTAACCCTCTGTAGGTTCTGGTATAGAAATACTCATTCGGCTTCACAGGTGATGGCTATGTTTCTTGCATGATAACTTCATTGTGTAAATACAGTTTTATTGGCTGTTGGACTCAACATGAGATCTGAGAATACATACAATAATATCGAAGACCTAAATTTAAAAACCTTCATATGTATTTATATTTTTGGATTAGAAAGTCCTTTGATGTGTCTATAGTTTTTGTGTTTTTATTTATTTGTTTGTTTGTTTGTTTGTTTGAGACAGGGTCTTGCTTTGTAGTTCAGGCTGGCCCTGAGCTCACTATATAGCCCAGGCAAGCCTGGAACTCAGTAATCCTCCTGCCTCTGCCTCCCGAGTGCTGGGAAAACAGGCGTGAGCCACCATGCCCAGCATTGTGGTATGTGGTATTGATGGCTGGTGGGCATGAGGGCATGAGTCTCCACGCCCAGCACTGCATGTGGTTACCGGGGATCGAACTCAGGACCTTGCGCTTGCGAGGCAGGCGCTGGAACCACTGAGCTAAATCTCTGGCCCTATTTTTGTTTTTTTGGAAACAGAGTCTCGCTTTGTAGTTCAGGCTGGCCCTGAGCTCACTATGCAGCCCAGGAAAGCCTCAAACTCAGCAATTCTCCTGCCTCTGCCTCTGCCTCCCGAGTGCTGGGATGACAGGTGTGAGCCACCACACCTGGCTCCGTAGTTTAAGAGTCAAAACAAAAGTGTGAGATGAAATGTCTTTCTTTACAGAAGCCCATCTGGAATGCTCTAGTCTCAGTTCTCACGAGTGACTCCATGCCACTTCGGTCTCAGCCAAAACACTGCACTCTCTAAGTGGCTTGCTTGTACCAGTCTAAGGATTCCCAGCACCTTCACTAAGTACCTGTGACCCCACTGCTGTAATGTTTTAAATTGACTTGTCTGTTGCATATTTTCTGCCATCTGGACAGTGAGCACACGAGAGCAGGGACCTGGTCCTGGAGTCTAAGGTGGGACCGTCTTCCAAAACCGTCTCGCCCGGCTCCTCAGCTAGCGCCTGGTTCATGAGACTCTTTTTTTTGTTAGCGGAATGAGCGAATAAATGAAAAAACTGAACCTCCGTGTACACCATGTTAGGCTTGCGTTTCATATACATTGCCCTCTGCACTTAGCCCTCACAGCCTTAAGCAGTTGGAATTGTTCCCATTTTATAGATGAAGGAAAGATGCCAAATCCTAAATCTCTTCTTGTTACCAAACATAGAGATTTTAATTTCTCTTCAGTTTTCTCACCGGGCTTTCCACATAATTAATCACAGGTTTTAAAGACTAAGCTTGAAGGTTTCTGAGTGGAACTGTTTTGCAAGAGCAAAACAGGAAACATATCTGAAGTTCAAACGTGTTGGTGTAATTCACACACCCTTCTTACTTACATACAGATCCTTAAGTAAACAAGGGTGGATGTCTTAGCAACAGTTTCATTTGCTGGCTTAGGAATTATTTTTTAGTAGGACACACTTCCTGACTATCTAGGAAATAATTCTAGATCCAGCTATCTTAGTAACTACCAAGTTGAAATTTTGAATAGTTTGTGAACTGTGCAGGCATGTTTTCTTTTTGTGTGTGTGTCTGGGAGCCTTCTCTTTCTCCTAGCATAGTTTTATAGTATGTTCAACGAGTTCATTGGGTTTTTTTTTTTTTTGAACTTTCCTCCTGGAGGAATAAGCGGGAAGAGCCGGGAGTGTGGACACCCAGGAAGTTGCCAGCGACTTTGCCAAGGCATAGCTCTTACCTTGGGGCTCCCTGGCCTCTTGGTCCTTACAGTGGACCAGAAATGGGGTCGACCGCTGTGAAAAGCATTGTTTTCGTTAACACACGCCTTTCCCGCGCCGCCCTCGCTCGCCCGGTTTGTTCGTCCGGAGCCAGGCTGCAGACAGCCCGTGAGCGCTGTGGCCCCCGGGCGAAGGGCCAGGGGCCAGGCCCGGGGATGTCTCAGGCTCCGGGCGCGCCCTAAACCTCAGCCCCGCGGGCGGCGAAGAGAATCAAGCGAAGCGTTTCCCAGCTCGCGTTTTCTCTGTGGCCGGGAAGCGACTGCGCAGCGAGTCGCGCCCCGCGTGGGACCCGGCGGAGCCTCGGCGGAGGCCGCTCGGTGGGCCTGGGGGGTCACGGGGAGCTGGGCCCCTGCCCCGCTCCCCAAGTCTCCCCGGCGCGGACCCAGCACGCCGTCATTCCCACGGGCGGACCGCGGCGCCGAGAGCGAGTCCCGTCCGTCCCGTCCGCCCCGTCCGCCCCGTCCGCCCCGTCCCGCCAGGCCCCGCGGAGCCCAGAGCGTAACCAGCGCCGCTCGGTGCCGGGGGCGGGGCGGGGCCGAGCGGGGGCTCGGCGTGCGAACCCCGTCGGGCGGCCGGCACTCAGGGGCCGCCCCCGGCCCAGCCACGCCACCGCGCCACGAGTCCCGCCCGGCCCGCCTGAGACTCACCTTCTCGGCAGGGCGCGCCGGGCGGCAGCCTCAGCTGTGGCTCCATGACCCGGGCGCGGGCTCCTCAGCCTCCCGGACCTCCGGCCTCCATGGACCAGAGCGGCGGCAGAGCCCCTGGTCTCCCGGCCCCGCCCCTCCCCGTCGGCCAATGGGCGGCCACTCCCTCCCCGGCCCCGCCCCGTCGGCCAATCGGGTTTGGGGCCGGGCTGGGCGAGCCCGAGCTTCGGCTGCATCCTCCTCTCTCCGGGGCGGCCGGAGGCGAGACCCCGAGCCGGCTGCTGCGGCGGTGGCGCCGGCCGAGGGCGCCGACCGGCCTCCCCGGGGGACTGCGAAGGTCGGGCCTGAGGTCGCGCAGGCAGCTCTGGGCATGGAAACGGTGCGGAGCCCGCTCTGGCTGCTCCCGGGCGGAACGTCTCCGTCGCTGGGCGCCTGGGAGCGTCCCGTGATCTACGGTGATTCTCACTGTGCAGTTTATTCCGAAGCTTTGGAACAGACGTCGCCCGTCTGCGCTGTCAGGCCCCCCGCGGTCCCTCCACTCCCCGGCACCCACGACCCCCTCGCCAGCCCCAGGCCTCTCCCTCACACCTCCGCCCGGCTCTGAGGAGTCCTCCATCTATTCGAAATTCGCTTTTTAAAAGGAAACGGCAGCCGGGCGTGGTGGCTCACGCCTGTCATCCCAGCCCTCGGGAGGCAGAGGCAGGAGGATTGCTGAGTTCGAGGCTTGCCTGGGCTACATAGTGAGCTCAGGGCCAGCCTGAACTACAAAGTGAGACCCTGTCTCAAAAAAAAAAAAAAAAAAAAAAAAAAAGAGGAAACGGCAGTGCCCCAATGGAAGAGACGCATTCCCGCAAAGTCTTATCACTACGTTTGGTGTCCTTGCTCTACCAAGCATGTTATGCAGGCGCTGGGTCGGTATCCGTTTGTTCCACAGCATGGTCTAGGAAGCCACAGTTTATCCATGAGGGATCCGAAAGCGCGGGTGACCAAGCTTGAGGCCGGGTGGGAGGCATTTGCGACAAAAACTGGACACAACTCCTCAGAACGGGCCCTCTGCCTTTTGTCCTCTGGGTGTCAGCACTGAGGAAACAGTCTCATCTGCTGTCCTTGTCTTTGTTGCTGTAGTCGTGAGAGGCTGTTAACTTTGCTGCCTGAGAGGGTCATTGCAGAGGCCTCCCGCCCGCCCGCTCGCTTTTCTGGTTCTGAGGCGGGTGAGAGAATACTTAGCCATAAGTCAGTCAGCCCAGCATGGCCAGGCACACACTTTTACAAGGGGATCGCACTCTCAAGGAGGAAAGGATTGGGGCACAGAACACGTCAAAGTAGAGAGATTCATGTCAATTTTGGATAACTAGCCTTAAAACTGAGATTTCTATTTAAATATTTGCTTTTTAAATTTTTCCTAGTTTTAAACATTTGTACTTGTTTGCCGTATGTAAATGTTTACATTCCTAGTGTTGAGCTGGTACAGAAACATAACATAGCTTGGTTGAATCCTGATTATTAAACTAAGTACGAGAAAATGTGAAAGCTATGCATTCATTTATTCCAGTGAATGCTTAGGAGACACCGACACACATAGCTGTTGGTTTTCCTAGTCTCCCTCCACCATGAGCCTGTTCTTAGTGTCTTTCTGTCTCATCTTAAACTGCAACCTCCTCCTTCACTAGTTTAAAACCAAAAACTTAATTCCACTGTCATTCACTCCACAGCCAAGCAGCAAATCCTGTGCCCAAATTCCAAGGCCTGCTACCCACCCCCACTTCTACCCTGGTTTGAACCTCTGTCATCTCTTGCTGAATTGCCATGACACACTTCTGATGTCCTCTGCGTGATCTGTCTTCTCAGACCGTGGCTTCTGGTTTAACCACACTGGCTTCTGTGCTTTTTCTTTATGCACCCAACATAATCCTATCTTTGCATGTGTTTTTCTGCTAGGTAGACTTTTCCCCAGGAAGTGGGTGTGGCTAACTGTCATCGTATTTAAGTCTCACCAAGGAGAGGCCTCCCCGACACTGTCAGGACGGTTCTGCCCCATAGTGAGTCATTCTCGACCCCTTTGCCTTGCTTTCTTTATCATTACCTGATCGCGACCTTTCATTTAGCTTTTACACCCCATCGGAATGCAGGCTAAACTTAGTGCAGCAGCTTGGTTTTGTTAATTATTGGCTTTCTAATTCTTAGGACTCTCTAGGGACTTCAATATTTTTCAAGTGTCAATATTTTTCAGTATTTTACAAGACATGGAGCCATAAACTGCAGATACAGTAACGGACACTAATGCAAGATACAGGCCCAGGCTCTAAGCTTACAGAGTTTGTTAATTCTTACAGGGAAGGTAGTTGCTGAGCAATTATGTAACTTTTAATCACTATGGTTATAAACACAGGGAAGAAGCTGGGGAGCGCTTTAGCACAAGGTTTCAGTGTACTGGAAGACAGACTATCAGATATTTAATAACTTAGGCCAAGAGCTGAAATCCCTCAAATCATATCTTTTTTTTTTTTGCTTTTTGGAGACAGGGTCTTGCTTTGTAGTTCAGGCTGGGCCTGAGCTCACTATGGTGCCCAGGCAAGCCGCCGCGAACTCAGCAATCCTCCTGTCTCTGCCTCCCGAGTGCTGGGATGACAGGCGTGAGCCACCACGCCCGGCATTATATGTGGTAACCGGGGATCGAACTCAGGTCCTTACGCTTGCGAGGCAGGTGGCACAACCACTGAGCTAACCCTCCGGCCCTCAAATCATATCATTTTTGAAATGAAAATACGAAGAATCAGTGTCATGCAGATGAGCATCTATAGTTAGAGGTGCTCCAGATAAGATTATACAGATTTAGAGGGAGCTGACAAAGCAGGACAGGGAACCAGATTAAAAGTAGCGCATTAAACAGCTAAGCCAGTGCAGCTGTGTTCTTTCTGTCCGTCAAGGTGACTACAGGTCCCAGGAAAAGGAAACGGGTAATAGGCCGACCTGCTCCAGCTAATCACACTTTGGAGGGAAAAACAAATATTCATCCTTTAAACTTGTGTAAATTGGAGTAATGTCCTAGTATGTATGTTCTATCACATTGTTACTTCTAATTTCAACAAAACGTAAATGCTGCCCTCCAATCTCCTTGAGCAGTTCTTTTCCTCTAAAAAGTCTTGGGGCTCCTTGTGTGTGTCCCCTCAGTCAGGCGTCACAGTTTCCCGAACAGGCTGCCAGGCGCCAGCTGACACGCCCTCCAAGGGCTCAGAGGGAAGGGAAAGGAAAAGAGGCGGCCTTTCCTCAGGGTCCCCTCGAGGTGCGTACTAACGACGTGCGACACACTGGCATTGTGCTCTCTTTGTCCTCACAGAAATCTGAAGGAAGAGCTGTATTTTTATTAACCGATGAGGAAACTGAGTGCCAGAAACATTACAGATTTTTCTCAAGACCGTACAACTAAACAGTCATTCCAAGAATCAATCTTATTCGGTTCATCCTGAATGAATTTGTTTTTGCAGGGGAAAAGTGTCTGGAAGGAAGTATGAGAACTAGCAAAGGATGAAGTGCTTGAAATGAATGAGTCATTCTGAATTTGTAAAGCATTTCTTTGTGTCTGTATATGGTTTGTTGGGAGGTTTTTATAATGAGAAGTTTTATGAAGTTTCATGCTGTCTGCTAGCAGTTAACGAGGCAGGAGGAAGAAAGGTTTGCTAGAATTACATCACTAACCATTTAATTTAACTAAAATCATTTTTATAGGTTATGTATATGTTTCAACCCCACCCAATCATTGTGTATTGCTCACATGTTCTAAAATACAAAATTTTGAGGTTTCAAATGCAAGGCAAATTAAGAGAGACTAAATGTCCCACAACTACACATGGAAACAAATTTTCAATCCTGTCTTTAAAAAAACAAATTAAGTCTAATTTGGTTACGAGTGTCACATGTGAGGTAGGACTACAAAAAGATTGCCCTAGACATTCCAAGTGTATTTGTTAGAAAATGTATTTCTGACTTTTAAAAGAAACAAGGCACATTCATAAGAACACAACTAAAGTAAAAAATACTTTACTTTGACATTTGTCTTTTAAAAATTATTTTACCCAGCCCTATATACCATTGGAAACACAATGTTGAAATAAGTGACTTTACCTAATTTTTCTTGCTTTAACTTTCCTGGCAACAAAAGCGTTATAGTGCTCTGGAGTCGAAGGTTAGTAGGTCAGGAGGGTTGTCAGATAACAAACAGAATATCCAGTTAAATTTGAGCTTCAGATAAACAACATTTTTTGGCATGGATTTGTCTCATGCAATATTTGAGGTGACTGATTTTGTTTAATCTAGCCAATTTACCTGGCTGTGACATTCAGCTAAATGACGCTGGTGTGACCCTGGGCAAATTATTTTATGTCCCAGTCTTTATTTTCTCCCCCTAAAATGAGGTAGATACAGTATGTTCCTTACCGACTTGTTTTGGGATTTAGAATATTGGTTTAGAACTGAGGAAAGTAAAGAATTTCTCTTTGTGTGTTTATTCATTACTCATTTTACATTCTAAATTTAATAAAGTAATGTTTATTATCATTTCACACTCTTCAAATGTTTACAACTGATTTTATAGAGGTAAGTTTAAAAGACACTGCCATGTTCATTCAAGGTAAGGGGCTTATTTTCCTAAGTAGATTATGTAGATTTTCTTAGAAGCATAATATAAAGGGCTTGATAGAATAACATGTTAGCACACAGCTAAATTGTGACACCAGTGGTTATATTGATTAGTTTGGGGAAACTTATAAGTGAAATGGATTTCTTAAAAACTCCCACACTAGGGCCAGAGATTTAGCTCAGTGGTTCCTGTGCCTGCCTGGCAAGCACATGGTCCCTGGTTTGATCCCCGGTAACCACATACAACAATACCAGGTGTGGTGACTCATGCCCACCAGCAATCAATACCACATATCGAAATGCTGGGCGTGATGGCTCATGCCTGTAATCCCAGCACTTGGGAGGCAGAGGCAGGAGGATTGCTGAGTTCAAGGCTTGCCTGGGCTACATCGTGAGCTCAGAGCCAGCCTGAACTACAAAGCGAGACCTTGTCTCAAAAACAACAACAACAAAAACTCCCACTGCTTCAAGGTGTCTTTTTAAGTACAAGATTGCAAAAGATTAAAGAGAAGTAGCATATTTGATAAAATGTTGATTGATCTGTGAGTTGAAAGAAGTGACAACATATAAATCGGAATGATTAAATTTATATTCTAACAAAGAGCACAAGTTTTCTGGAAGTTATATTGGCAATCTTTAGTCAAAATGTGAATACACTTATTACAGTCATCTTTTCCAAGAAAACTCTAAGTGACATAGATGTACAGTATATACTAATTTAAGAATAAAAACATTCATTCTGAAATTCTCTGGAGCAAAGGAAGAAATCAATAAATAAATTTAATACTGGAATATGACAAAATATTAATGTAATCTTTAAGAGGATGCTTTAGATACCTAATAATATAAAACATGTTAAAAAAATCAAAATGATTTCAATTAAAAAATATATGATTGGGCCAGAGATTTAGCGCAGTGGTTCTGGTGCCTGTCTCGCAAGTAAGTGCAAGGTCCTGAGTTCGATCCCCGGTAAACACATACAATGCTGGGCATGATGACTCACGCCCACCAGCCATCAATACCATATACCACAGTGCCGGATGTGGTGACTCACGCCTGTCATCTCAGCACTCGGGAGGCAGAGACAGGAGGATTGCTGAGTTCGAGGCTTGCCTGGGCTACATAGTGAGCTCAGGGCCAGCCTGAACTACAAAGCGAGACCCTGTCTCAAAAAAAAAGAAAATTTAAAAAATATATGATGGTAGTTATAAGCAAAATGTTAATGTTGATTGTGAAAATGATAAGAATAGGCTTCAGTTTAATT